>JACXGM010015890.1:0-20755 GCA_016801145.1 Umbra pygmaea
TAATGACTTCGAGGTCGCAGCGCTGTCGTGTCGTCATCTGTTTAACACACCTCTGGCACGCCTATATCAGATACACCGATGTGATTGGTGCAGCTCGGATACAAGGGCATAGTTAATGAGCAGAATTACTCGGTGCCAGAGTAACTTGCTGAGCAAATTCAAATTGTGCTCTCGCGAGAACTCTGGATTTCCAGGGTATCAACTTTCCTTTCATATCATAAAAAATATATATTTATTGACGAATAAAATGCATTTATTTAAACGATAAAATGCAACTTGTAATTGTAACCTGTTATACAGTAAATATGTTCTTATTTTAAGGTGAGATGGGACCTGTGGAAATAAAAACAGAAAAAATGCAAGTACTTACAGGAATTCCTCGAGCTGATGTCCTTTCCACGCTTGTAAACTGATGCACAGCAAAACATACCAAATAGGTACTCATTGGAATAGACAGCTGGAAGGATGTTTTCACCTTGGTGTCAGAGATTGGCTCAGGGTTGCCCTAAAAAAATGGTATGTTGATAGATTAACTAACCACACTATGCAACACTTTCTTTGTGACACACAATGTGTTTATATAATGCACTCATTTAATAAATTCTATTAGCATGAAAGACCCTTATAAACTGCACCTCCACTGGCATATTGGCGAGGGCGTGATAGTCCTTGTCATGGGTGATGGAGATCTTGTAGGTAGCCTTTTTGTTCGGCTCATCAAAACATGGGAAAGATTTGCGGGCATCTGTTGGCTCATGGTCTGTGGCAGCAATTTTTCTAATGAAAATATGACATGATTCCAATTATCACGTTGCTTTATTACTATGTTATTTACCAATATGTTTCATTTTATGTTTATATAACCAGGAAAGCTGATTGAAAATGGATTCTCATTTGCAATGGCAACCTGGCCAAAAACAAAACGACAGCGCAAAAGCAACACAAATCAACACACAGAATAAAGTGCATACACTATCGTTAAAAAGTTTGGGGTTACTCAGCAATTTGCATGTGTTTTGAATGAAATTGATACCTTCATTCACCAAGGTGGCAAAGACGCCATTATTAGGACACTGAAATAATTACTGCTGAAAAAGTGAATTTTTCCATTTGATTTGAATAATTAATTAACAAATCAGTAAATGTCCAATAATGGTACATATTTGTAACATTGGTAATGTCTTATATATATATATATTTATTTATTTATTCAATGCCACCTTGGTGAATGAAGGTATGAATTTCAATAAAAACATGAACATTTCTGAGTGACCCCAAACCTTTGAACGGTAGTGTACAGCAGCCGCGGTCGGTGGATCTTAATTGGGAAGGACGGGCTCGTATTACGCTCGGAACCGGAGTAAATGGAATGGTGCGCAACGAACAAAACCAATTGTTTTTTTGATTTGCACACATTCCATTCACTCCGGTTCTGAGCGTAATACGAGCCCGTCCTCCCCAATTAAGATCCACCGACCGCGGCTGGTGTACAGTGATCAGAGAGCAGCTCAGACAGTTATTCTTTAAAGGCACAAGGAGTGAAGTGTGTCCACTATAGAGTATTTAAAGTTCAGTCCACTAATTGGCTACAGAGATATATTTTTCTTATACTTTTTCTTCTTTCTTCTTATAATCATAAATATAGCTCTATTAAAACAGTTCCAAGATAGCATATGGAGCATCTTTAACACATGGGACTAAGTTTCATTGTAACCACTAACAGACATTATTAAAGATATTTATACATGGTCATGCACACACAAGCAGATTTTCAATGAAAGACTGTCTACCATAGGACAATGCATATTTCCTTCAGTAAGTTCATGCCAAATGGTCAGAGCTATTGGTCCTTCAATCTCATTTTGCACCTTTAACTGTAAGCAGCATTTAACCTCTGGACTTCTAGTATATTGTGTTATGCCAATTACTGATACTGCAGCTTTTACAATCATATATTACCTCTACTTATTGATTTGCACTTAAATGTAATTCTAAATTATGTAACATGCCTTTGGAAGAATGCTCTGTTGTCTAGAATAGGACAGTTCAGTATTAACTGTAGCACAAGGAAAGGAATGTTGAGATAAGGTTTGAATTACTTGTGTCCTTGACTTCTTGGATGACACAAATGAGATAAATGTTGCCGCAACTCATTTTGCCGTAATTGCACATTTGAAACCCTGGTCCCATCCTGTGACATGTTCATTTTGCAGAGATACATCATATGTATAATCATGTGAAAGGAAATTATTGTCCAATTCTGGGGATAAAACTTAATGAATTATCATTTTGTTAGAGAAGATTACAACTTCCCATAATTGTTTTCCAAATGTAGTTTTTTCTTTTCAACAAATATATTGTTGCTCTTCAATTGATGCATTTATATTCTCAATTAATGAATTGACAGAAACAAACTCCTTATATTTTCTATCTTTCAAAACATTCTGAAATATACCCATCACCACACATTCTTATAGCAACTACTTACTTGGTGGCCCCATTCTCTGTGTAGGTGACTCTGTAGAAGCCCACCAGTGAGCCATTGAGCCAGCCCTGGAAATCCAGGCTGAGAATGTACACCTGACCAGGCTTGGTGACAGCAAGCTCCTCTTCCGCCTCCACTACCACATACTCCTGTAGTTTAAACTCAAAGCATCCCTTGACGGCTTTGGTCACATCACTTTCACCCTGTGAGGTTTTCAGGACAAGCCTCGGAACTGTGCTCACAAATGTCTCCCTGATGTGGAGCCAGAGGTGCTTAGTGGGTCGGCTCACCTCCAGGTGCACGGACACGCTCCCCGTGTAGAGGTCAGTGGTCAGGTCAGGATCCAGATGGAGGTCATAGTGCAATGGTTTCACATAATCAGGCAGACGAAAGTTCCTCCAGTCGCCATCAGTGTTGTTGGACGGCTGGCAGGGGCCCCTGCCGGTTGGTGTGGGGGAGGTAGTTGTAGGTTTGGGGGGCTCCTCTGTGGGGGGCAGGCCAGTGGGTTTGACGGGCTCCTCGGTCGGGGGCGGGTCAGCCGTGGTACTGTTTGGACGTGTGAGGCCCACCCCCAGACCCACAGCTATGGCGGAAACCACCACCACCGCACAGATGAGGGCTACGTGCTTTCCTCTAATGTAATAGCTCTTCTCCTTTCTCTCAAACTCCAGGCTTTCAACCATGGTGCACGACTTGGTAGCACAAGACCATACGCAGATATTTAGATATCCTCTAAATCCCCTAGAGTTGGAATAATTTGGAAAGTAAAATGTTTGTTTCCAGATTGGATTTTCTGATTTGCAGCAAAAAGGGCACAAATCTGAATGCAGGTTCTCAGTTCCTCGAGAACCTAATGAGAGGCTACTATGTTAAGCTATGTTGGTCTGAGCTAATCCAAGCTTGGTCTGCTTGTCACTGAGTGCCAGGGAGGTGGAGAGAACTGGCCTGGAATAATATAATAGAGGAGGAGGTGTGTAGAGGGGGTGTCTACAACACATTAGTAAAGGGAATCCCACGCTGGAGGCCAGTCGTAAACATGCACCAATATTCAGATCATGCAACGGTTAAACATCTATAATTTCCTGTAAATCAGAAACTGGGAAGCAAAAGAAACAGTTCTGTTTTTGTAAAGGAAGACTCGCCAACATTTTTGTTATTATCAGGGTTACAGTTAAATCAAATAGATAACTATAGTGAAGTAACAAAACACAACAGCTAATTTAAGTAAAAACAAACACTACACTGAGGAAGAATGTTCAGTCTGTTGATTTGCCATTTGAAGGTGTTCAGGTTATAACAAACACATTGGAGCTTGTCATAGTTCAAAGATCAAATTAGACTCTGGTTTAGTTTCCCATAACCAGCAGGCTTGTAAAACAATGTTCATGTGCTGTAAAACAAAAACCTTATTGTCTTATAAGATTCAATGAACCCTAGAGGATGCTGTGGTTTATTGAGACAGAATGACACTGTGTCTTAGTCTGAAATGTTCAGTATGTTGATTCAAAGATATTTTCCTATTCATTATTTAACTAACATTCATGGTTCCCTTGGCTTTAACTGAATTAAATTGTTGTATGTTACAGTACATGAAGGCCATCTAACGTTCAAATTGTTGAATCATTTCATGCTCACATGTTATAAGGTGATTCCTTGGCTCAAGTGTCAAGTCATACTGTATTTAAAGCTTTTATATAAGAATTACAATTACAATCAATAATGTGCATAGAATGTGGCATGACAAGGAATGTGTATGTTAAAATGTTCACTCAAATTTACTTGCAAGTTTATACACTGAAGGCATACAGCAGCACTTATACATTTTGGATAGTGTCCATAACCAAATCAAGATGTTCTAGTGCATCATTGACCTACCTTGTAGGTTTGGCTGTATGTCTTGGGTCATTGTCCTGCTTTAATGCAAACTTCAACAGGTTTATTTCCCAGGATTTCTACTACTGAATCAGAGACGCATCCCCCTAGCATGAGGCTGCCACCCCGTCGCTCCACAGTAGTGATGTTTTTTCAGGATGATGTCTACAGTAGTGTTAGGCTTTCACCAAACGTTGAGGCCACATACATCCCACACGCCTTCTGATAAACTCTAGTAAAGATCTTGTTTTCTTTCAATACTTTTTGTCACTCAGGCTTTTTGTCATATGCCTAGCTCCACTGTAGAAGACTGGAACTCCTTTAGAGTTCTCTTGGGCCTCTTATTGACTTATCCGACAGGTGCCCTTCCCACGCTGTGTTACTTTTTCAATGTAATAAAATTACAAAAATGTTAAACTGTGCATTGTGGATGGCAAACTAGTAACAGTAAGGAATTAATTTTAAAAATTACATACCGCACAGGGGTATTCAATGCCTTGGAAATGTTCTTATATCCTTGCACTGATGGGTGGTTTTGCAGAACTGTAGTCCCAATTCCCAATGTGGGTCCTCCCAGAGGCAGGTAGTGCTATAATTACAGACTGTTTATGTCATCATTCCATTCTCTGTTTGCACCTATCGATTGCCTTCATTCACTGTCCACTAGCCACTGCTGTAGGTATTCATTAATTTGTTCTGTGTATTTAGTTCTGGTGTTTCTGTAGTCAGTATTTCCCTTATTGTTTAAATGTTATATGTGTGTAGATGTCGTGTTGTATTTGTGGATCCATCAGAAGTGATATTACAAAGTGACATTAATTTGACTCCTCGTAGTCATTTTGATTTATTCTGTGTTTTCGTTTCATTTGTACCCTTCGCATTCGCATCCGCTTTCTCCCTGCAATTTGCACACACGTTCCAGAATGAGCAACCACACAAAGAGACAGCGAAGAAAAAGAGGAGGAACAGCATTAGGCGAAAGGGGAGGCTACCCCTGTACATCAAGGTAGTCTGGACTGAATATAACGGTGGGGCTACTGGCTGGGAGTTGAAAGAGGAGAACGCCCGGCTCCATGTCTACTTCGGCTACCTTCCCCATATGAGCAGCAGGAACATGGAAAAAATACCATAGTTTTCCCTACTAGTTTTGGAGGGGTGCAGTATGCAGTTGTACAGAGTTGTATTTACAGTTGTAGCTCCTGAGTGAGGAGGACAACATGCCACAGCAGCTACCGTATTGGTGTGGGAGGACTATTGGGAACCTGCGTCTCTGGTCGTTGGAGGAGCTCTACGAAGACGACCAACAGGAACAGCTGGTCTGGAGTATGAGACAGACAGTGAGGGGAGCTGGAAAAGAGTGATGGAAGCAGTTCCTTTTCCAGCTGTGCCACAACCATGGCTAGGCAGCAGGCCAGCGATTCCATCATTACCTGACCTCAGCCTAGAAGAGGTAACATGATAGCGGCCTCCTTCTCACCATCCTCACTGGTCAGGCAACCTAGCCCACCTACAGACCTCATGGATGTACCCTTGCACACTGGCCCATGGACTATCGAGCTCCTACCTGAACTGCTCCAACCTTTGCCATGGTAGGCCGTTCTGTCACCCTCTAGGCCAGTTTCCACAGCTCTGTCCTCCATGTCTGTTCCAATGGCTCGGCCCTTCACACCATTTTCAATGGCTCCACAGTCCCTACCTGTGCCGGCGGCTCCACCCTCCATGCCAGTGGCTCCACCTCCAGCACCCGTGCCTGTAGGTTCCTCACCCGTGTTAAAACTGTTGGCTCTGCCCTCTGTGTCAATACTGGAGAGCCTGCTTGCCACGCTGACACAAAAGTGTCTGCTACCCATGCCGGCGCTAGGGGGCCAATTCGCCACGCCTTTGTTGTAGGCTCTGTCTGCCACACCGCCACTGCAAGAGGCCCTGCCCTCGACACCAGAGCAAGGGGCTCCACCACACTTGCCTCAACCATGGGCTCCAATCCCTGCCCCCAAATCCGGGGCACCGCCCCCTCACCTCACACACGGGCTCCCATCCCTGCATCCATATCCGGGGCACGCCTCATCTCTGCCAGTGGTCCCGGCCCCTGCACCGGATATGGTGAATATGCCCCTATGACATGGCTGGCAACAGCAGCAACGTCACCACAGTAAGAGCTTGCTGCTCAGCCCCTTCTGTGGGTGCCGGTGCCAGCTGCACTGCCCTGTGCCTGCTCCACGGCCCCCATGGCTGGTACTGGCTGGAAAGCCACCGTGGCTATTGACAGTTGTGCCGCCCCTCTTGCCTGGTTCTGCGTCTCCGCCCCCCTGGCCACGGCATACGAGTCCGGCCCCTAGACATTCCACTAGCTCCCTCTCGCTCCCTTCTCTGTGACTGGTGGTGGTGTCTTTGTACATCTGGAGCCGCGCCTTTAGGGGGGGGAAATGTCACATTTGCCCCATGCTGGCTATGACAGGCTCTGGCTTCCATCCCATTTTGAGGCCATTTTGTGTTTAATGTACTGTTTCAACCAGACTGTTTACGTTATCATACCATTCACTGTTTGCACCTATTGACTGCTTTCATTCACAGTCCAGTAGCCACAGATGTAGCTATTCATTCATTATTTCTGTGTAATTTATTCTGGTGTTTATGTAGTCAGGTTGTTGCTAATTGTTTTAATGTTGTGTGTAGATGTAGCGTTGTATGTGCTGATCCATCAGAAGAGAAATTATTGACTCCTCGTAGTCATTTTGATTTATTTTGTGTTTTTGTTTCATTTGTACCCCTCGCATTCATCTCCGACTAATAACAAAACAAGACACAGGTGTGTAAAAGGAGGCGGTGGCTCAGTAGGTCGCTGGAGCCTGGTCACCAGAGGAGGGAGACACAGCAGAGGGAGATGTTACAATGAAAACATTTCAGTAACTTGTGTAATAAAACAAATGTGATCAATTAAATGCTAATGTCATCAAGGTATAAGCTAGTCAACAACGATTGTCCCCCTTAATGAGAATAGAAGCTCTATAAAATAAACACTGTCAATGTGCTACATTTTATGGTATAAACACTAGGGAAGCATTTTGTATTTTCTAATACAATTAAAACTTCTTTATAAGTATATCGTAGTCATGAGGAACTGTATTGTGTTCTTCCATTGCTTCCTGTTTTGCTGGGGTATGAATTAAGTAACTCCCAAAAATCCATGTCATTGATCACCATGGGGAAATGCAAAAAAATCATTACAAAAAATTGAAACATTTGTCAATTCAGACAAATAAGTGAGCAAGCTCTTGTCTACAAGAGCCTTAAAACAATACAACATATTTACATTTGTGGTCATAGGTTTGCAAACCCTGGCAGAAAATTTGAAATTTCGGCATTGATTTTGACAATATGACTGTTAATGCAAAACATCTGAATGTTATGTAAGGACAGCGATCATATAAAGCATTCATTATCACACAGTTGTTTGGCTCCTTTCTAAACCATACTGATAACAGGAATCACCCAAATGGCCCTGATCAAAAGTTTACATACTCTTGAATGTTTGGGCTTGTTACAGACACACAAGGTGACACACACAGGTTAAAATGGCAATTAAACACAATTTAAATCGCAATTAGTGTCTGTATATAAATAGTTCATGAGTTTTTTAGCTCTTAAGTGGATGCACTGAGCAGGATAGATACTGAGCCATGGGAAACAGAAAAGAACTGCTTAATAAGGTACTGGAACTGCATAAAGTTGGAAAAGGATATAAAAACACATCCAAAGCCGTGCAAATGCCAGTCAGTAATGTACAATCACTTATTCCACTTATTCCAAGCTACAGGTAACCTCGGGAGACATACAGGGTGCTCTGGAAAAAGAGATGTTGTTGTTTCAAGGAGCACAATATGACGATACTTGAACAAAAATTTGCTGCATGGTGGAGTTGCCAGAAAGAAGCATTTACTGTGCCAGTGCCACAAAAAAGCAGTGTTACAATATGTCTGACAACACCTTGACATGCCTCACAGCTTCAAACACAGTAGTTTGGAGTGATGTGACCAAAATAGAGCTTAATGGTCACAAACACAAGCACTATGGTTGGAAAGGGGTCAACAAGGACTATAGTGAAAAGAATACCATCCCCACTGTAAAGCATGGTGGTCACTGACTGATATTTTTGGGGGGTATGATCCCAAATGCACAGGGAACCTTGTGGAAATTAATGGAAAGATGAATGCAGCATGTTATCGGACAATACTGGCAGACAATTTGCCTTCTTCTGCACAAAAGCTGCACATGGGATGCTCTTGGACTTCCCAGCATGACAATGACCCTAAGCACAAGGCTAGGTTTACCCTCCAGTGGTTACAGCAGAAAAAGTTGAAGGTTCTGTAGTAGCCATCACCGTCTCCTGACCTTAATATCATAGAGATCTCAAACGTGCGGTTCATGCAAGACGACCAAATACTGCATTTTGCCAAGACGAATAGGCAGCTATACCACCTGCAAGATTTTGGGTCCTCATAGACAACTATCACTGCATGCAATTATTGATGCTAAAAGGGGGCAATACACCGTATTGAGAATTGAAAGTATGCAGACTTTTGAGCAGGGGTCATTTCATTATTTTCTTTGTTGTCATGGTTTCTATTACGATTGTGCCATTCTTTTATGAGTAACAGTTGACTATGAATCTCATGAGTAATGAAAATAAAATTGTTTTGCTCACTCATGTTTTCTTTGAAAACGGTACATCTATTACCAGTTCCACAGGGGTATGCAAACGATTGAGCACAACTTTATATTGTTCAATCATCTCTAAACTACTTGTGAGTCAACAAGTGTCTTGTGATTCTATGTCAGATGTTCAACATGCTGCAAACCTCAACTCTGCCTTCTGCTCACTAGTTTCCACCAGCATTACAACACATATCGGTCAATGAAATATGAACAAGGAGTGGCTTTCCCAATATGTTTAATAAAAACAATATTGTATTCTCCTTATATGTACGTATGAATTATTAATAGAAGTAAAAAGAAACATGATTTAGCATGAACCGAGTAAACATTCTACGAAGGCAAAGAGGAATCCAAGGGCCACAGTTGGAGAGTTAAAGAAATAGATTGGATTTGAGTTACCACATCAACGATTAGATAACAACTGAAGCATATCTGGAATGGTTGCCTAGAAAGAAAATATTAACAGCAACCAACAAATGTAAGCTCCTGAAGTTGCTCAATTGCAATGGCACTTGGATCCAGGACCTATATTTAGATTAAACTAAAATTGAGCTCTTTGGCCATGTAGACAGCAGTGGGTTTGGCAAAAAAAGATCCATTTGCAGAAAATAAATTACACTCATACTCATAAAACATGGTTGTGGATCAGATGTTTTAGGGGTGTTAGGTTTCTACTGGTCCTGTTTACTCAGAAATCAACTTTTCACTCCAAATACTGTTTGAGCTACAAACTAATACATACAGTACACTACAGTATATGACCAATGTATGTGGACACCCCTATTAATGATGTAGGAGGTATAATGGTCTGGGGATGTTTTGCAAGGTTTGGACTAGGCCCCTTAGACATTGTAGACAATTGGGTGCTTGAAACATTGCGGGAAGAGTTTATGGAAGGCCCTTTCCATTTCCAGCATGACTGTGGTTCGACAGGCTTGGTGTGGAGGAATTTGTGGGGCCTACACAGAGCCCTGACCTCAACACCACGGAATATCTTTGGAATTAATTGGAACGCCAATTGCAAGCCAGGCCTTCTCATCCAAAATCAGTGTCTGACCTCAGAAATGCTTTTTTTGGCTGAATGCTTTTTTTGACATGACCCTGACCAGTGCAAAACATTTCTGGTAGAAAAACGTCTATATAAAGAGGCACAATACAGCGCCGGCAGTGATAGAGTCACTAAATAACAACCTTTTTTAAACAAAAACATTTAAATGTTTTCGTTTAAAATGTTTAGAATCCATCACATTTATTATTATAGTATAATTATTTTAGGAATTATGCATAACATATTTTTTAATTAGCATTTTTGCAAACATTTAATGTACACCCTGCAGTACTTCAAAGAACCCCAAGGGGTACACGTGTCTAAAATAACGCTTTGATCGTTTTTTTAATCTCTATCAAATCAAATGTACTTCCCATTTATGTCTTGACTTTTTGTTTAGCCATGTATGTAATTTTGAATAATTTTGATAAATTTTCACATAAATAAGCAAGAAAGGGAAAATAATGGGAAGATTCATTAGCAGATTGTTTGTTTTGAACTATATAAATAGACTGATGTTTTGGTTTCTTTTGGCATTCAATTCACAATCCATGAAAGGGCCCATGGAAGAAGTATTGTTGAGATATTGTATATTTGATACTTGTACATTGTCTACAAGCATTGTATTGAAAAATCATTCAAGGTGGCATTTTTTATATTTAAAAGGTAACGCAAAAAATATGAAATAAAGCTTTACCGCTTATAATAGTTTATAAATACATAACAAATACAAACATGGATATTGAAAATACACTGCTCAAAGAAAATCAAGGGAACACTTAAATCACAATCGATCAATAGATCAAAATATTATATACTGTAAATTGTGTAATTTCTTGAGAACAAAATGAATTAACAATGCTCAGTGGAAACCAAAATCACTGACCAATTGAGGGCTGGTTTCAAACTCACACCGAATATCTAAGAAAACAATTGAAATCACAGGCTGTTCCAACTTGCGTGAATTTCATCATGGCAACACATGTGACTAAGTAGTGTGTATGGTCCCCATGTGCCTGTATTTACTACTGACAAAGTCTGGGCATGCTCCTGATGAGACGGCGAATGGTGTGCAGGGGATCTCCTCCCAGTTTTGGTTTAGGGCATCAGTGAACTCCTGGAGAGTATGTGGAGTGATTTGGTGGCATCAGACACACTGATATATAACATCACAGAGGTTCTCAATTAGATTCAGGTCTGCGGAACTTGGCCAGACAATGGCATCATCCAGGAACTAGTACACACTCTGGCCACATGATGCCGGGAATTGTCCTGTACCAGGAGGAACCCAGGGCCCACTGCACTAGTGTAAGTTCTGATGATAGGTCTGAGGATTTCTTTCCGGTACCTAACTGCAGTCAGGGTATCGTTGGCTATCACGTGGAGGTCCATAACCTGACCCCCCGCCAAACCGTGCTGGATGATGTTGCAGGCAGCATAGCATTCACCACGGCATATACAGAATCTTTCAGGTCTGTCACATGCTCAGTGTGAACCTGCTCTCATCTGTGAAGAGAACGGGGCACCAATGGTGTTCTCCGTTGAATGCCAATCGAGCATCATGGTTAAGGGCTCATGGAATCGGTTTCGGACAGTTTTGTTAGAAACATGCACACCAGTAGCCTGCTGGAGGTCATTTTGTAGGGCTCTGGCAGTGCTTCTCCTGTTCCTCCTCACACAAAAGAGCAGAAACCGGTCCTGCTGCTGTGTTGATGCCCTTCTACAGCCCTGTCCATGTCTTTTTGTGTAACGACCCATTTCCTGGTATCTCCTCTATGTTCTTGAGACTGTATTGGGAGAAACATCAAACCTTCTCGCGACGGCACGTATGGATGTGAAACCAACATGGGCTGCAGATACCACCTCATGCTACCAGTAGTGACAAGGACACTAGCAAAACGCAAAACTAAATAATCAGTCAGGAACGATAAGGAGAGGGGAATTGTTTGTGGCCACTACCTGCAAAACTCTTCCCTTTTGGGGGGTTGTCTCTCTAGTTGTCTCTCCAGTGCACCTGTTGTCACTTTCATTTGCACCAAAGCAGGTGACATTGATTCACAATCGCTTATGCTTCCTAACGAGACATATTAATATCCTTGAAGTTTAATTGACTTGGTGTTATACTGTGATTATTGTGTTCCCTTCATTTTTTTAGCAGTGTGTATTTATTTGGAAAATGTGTAAGTATATTCAAACATGTCAAAGTTTCAGAGCTACCGTTGCATACTTTTGACCATATATAGTACATGTGCCTTTGGTAATATGTTTTTCGATAGAAGGTAAAATACCGTCAACAATGCTTCTTTCCAGGGATCGAAATGTGGGGGGTTTGGGGGATCCAGGACCCTCCATAAGTCACAAGGAACCACCATAGGATTATATTGTTTTGTTTAGGTGGTCCCAGCCAAATGTATTTTACCATTAAATTAAATCATGGCATTTTAGGGGACCCCCAGAAATCATGACATTTAGATTGCTTTTGAGTTCATAAATAATTTAGAACCCTGCTTCTTTCACAGGACCGTCTTTTTGACAGAACTATTTTTTTTAGCAGAACTGTTTCCAATGGGGAAAAAATTACTTCTGTACCTTGCTATTCATTAACTGCAGGTGGCAATAAATCATCATCCCTGGCAATTAACATGTCCAAACAACACACACCAGATGGCAGTTTGCACAAATATTGTGTGTTTACCAAACTCATAAAAAGCAGTAAAAAAAGGGACTACTTTAAAATGAACTGCAGGTGCCCTCACTGACATTTAAAAAAGAACACAAAATGTTGCAATATGTATACACCTCTAAGCCTATTTCAAACCAGAGAGAAGGGTTATCACAGAAGCTATTTGGTTGGTCACTACAGTTAGTTCTGGTCATTTTCTGCAGTAGATATTTGAATGGTAGACTTTTCTGACAAGTTCGGTATAGTATTGATAAATATTTGAAATTCTTTATTTGAATTTGGTTTTATTTTGCTTTTGGGTTTGTACTTATGAATTGAGGATGATATTTTTTTAGTGGGGGTGGGGACAGCCATTTTGACACCCTGTTTCTTGTTAGTGGGAGTTGTAACATACTTGAGGTTCATAAGATTCTTCTTCTTTGAGTTGGAAAATGAAGTATTATTCTGTCCAGGTTTTCGGTTGTTGGATGAGGATCTAGAAGGAGCTTTGTGGGACTTGTTTTTTAGGGAAGGGGGCACAACAATCACCCCCAAAACCCTAAGTATAATGGGGGCTTCAGCTGTCCCCGCCATGTTCCGTGCCTGGCACCGGTATTCTCCTGCATCCTTGTATGAAAGTCCATTTAGGCTGATGATAGACCATCGAATTCCCACACGGGGAGATTCTTGTATAACTGGAATATAACAAACAAATATAGTCAAGTCCAAATGTCAAAGAGAAGGTACAAATGTCACGGTGTAACTGTGGCTGCACTAAGTAGGCTACTTACAGCTGTCCAAGTTAATGGGTTGTGTTTCAGGGTCTTTGTTGTCTGGTTGTTGACAGCATTCTGTAAAGTTCATACATAATTAGCACAATTAATCATTTCCCCAGTAAAAATGTAATAAAGAAGAGTAGACATGAGTTATTTTGCCACTTGACAAGGGTTTTCCACAAATATGAGTTTGCATACACTTGAAATTAAGTAGAAATGTTTCTCCAATACTGCAAAATATATTTACTGTATATTTGAGGACTATTGTTAATTTCATTAAATCCCTGTTACCCTCAGACTGCACAATGGAAGTCCAATATTTATTTTGTATAGTACAGTCTGTTGTTTGTATAACATATTTCATATTTATATAACATAATTTTTACTGCTGTTTAGAACTGGTGGTTGAAAAATAAATGTTAAATGAGTGGGGACATTGTATTTAATTCAGCATATTGTTTCACACATGGGGGATTAATGCCATTTGATTAAAGCTGAACTATGAAAGATTTTTGTATCAACTAGACGAAAAAAAAAGAAGCCGTCAATAGCTACAAACACATTTTTGAGAAACTGCTCATTTTGATTGTACTCTAGTCGTCACTCGAGCAATTTTCACAACTTGCCATCTCAAAAATGTGGTTGCAGCCGTTGACCGCTTCTTTTTTTTGTGCGACATGTGGTTGGATGAACAGTATGCGTGCCACTCGCCATCCGACAGATCTGCCCAAGGACAACAAGGAATTGGGAGTTAGAAAAGTCTTAGGAAAATTAAAAAAAAAACTGTGACCCCAAACTTTTGAACACTAGTGTATGTCTGCTTGCTTCAAATCTGCTAAGTAGTTCAAATGCTGTCAGTTCCACTTTAAGTTTATGGATTGCTGTATCTGCATCAGAAGGACATCAATTTGAAAATACTGCAAATGTTTTAAAGTAATGTTGTTGTATTAAAACAT
This sequence comes from Umbra pygmaea, assembly GCA_016801145.1. NCBI lineage: Eukaryota > Metazoa > Chordata > Actinopteri > Esociformes > Umbridae > Umbra > Umbra pygmaea. Next base: position 14,513 of record JACXGM010015890.1, read on the forward strand.
AACATATATATATATATATTTATATTTATATATTTATATATATATTTATATTTTGTGACAGCTCAAGGTCATTTTGGGATGGTTTTGGGTTGGGGAGGAAATAAGTTCAGCATCGAGCCCTGCATGCATTGCTCCATAGCTACATTTCCATATGTTGTGCCCTGGATAAAAGACTTAAATTATATTGTAGCCAGGCCAAGTAATTTGTTTTATAGTGCTTATTTACTGCAATGTACACAATGTTTTTCAATTGAGATGTATATTTTGGAAAATTGTTTACTGTCTCTTTAAAATTTATTAAGCTCTAAGTTACTTAAATCACCTTTCTTCTGCATTCTGAAGCTTGGTTCAACAGATCGTCTTGAACATGTCTAATTGCATTGACTTGCTTCCACGTGATTGGCTTATTAGATACTTGGGTTAAGAACAGTTGAACAGGTGTACCTAATGAACTTATTATTGACAAGTAGGTACTGCAGAAAAGGATAAAAAAAATTTATAAAATCAAAGGGTGGATAAAAAAAAGAAGCTTTGTGTTAAATGTAGGGCAGTTAGCTGAGTTCACCAGATGTGTTTTGGACATGGGTAGTTCATGTCAAGCTACATAATACATTTTTCGAATGTGTCGAATATACAATGTCCAATATAAAACCAACTTTACCATGGTATTTTGATCAATCTTGTTGGAAGCCAGCAGCAATGTTACACCAGTTGGACATTCAATTGAATGGAGAAATTAATTACTTAAAGGGGAATTCCTGGGTACCGAGTCAACCGTTCTCTTGGATATGCTTTCATGCTAATCGAATGTTATAATTAATTTTTGTTTTAGTGCAAACTGATAATTACCTTATAATGCTAAATGTGAGGGCATAGATGAAGTAAAAATAAATTGCTATTTTATACCACTAACAAGGCTCAAAATAGCACTGCGTCAACAGTAGCTACATGTCAACCAAAGCATTGAGAACTTTGTAAGTGTACATACAGTTTATTAAAAAGATTTGCGTATACAGGCAGGCGCCATCTTGGGAAAACAGACTCGACCAGTCGAACGACGAGCACCCCTAGGTTAACCCCTAGGTTCATTTTGAGCCGGATCTTTCCTTTTAAAATGGAAATAAAAAAATAAACAATTGATTGATTTCAATCAATCGCCCTACACTATAATTGGACACATAAGGTCCAACTTGAAGAAAAAATAAAGCTTGCAATAAGGCGATCCAGAACATGTTCCAAATTTGGGTGAAATAATAATAATAAAATGTAGGATTTCAATATATTGCACTTCGTGCCATCAAAATAATAAATGGTTAGTCTATTAGCCTGGATCTTGGAATGAGTTCCCACAATAGGAGATGACCCCATTCACTCAGATGTAGATGCTCTGTATGCCATAATCTGCTGCTATACTAATCATTCAGCCTGATCTCACAGAATTCCGTGAAATTAACACGGACCAAAATCTGTGTCAGTTTCACAGATTGGCAGAAAATTCTGTGAAATGAACACTGACCAAAATCCGTGGCATTTACACAGAAGCACAGAAAAGTATGCGATGGGCACACGGAAGTGATGGTGTGTTGATTTCATTGAATTCAGTGAGAGCTTGCTGTTAAATCGATCTAAGCCATACCCTAACTTTAACCACTCAGAAACCTTGCTGTTAACTCCTTGTAACATGTATTACATTGTAATGTATTGTTTGTAAACATGGTGACATTGAGGAAAAAAAGGATCAAAAAGCATATTTGCAACACGTCTGCATCACACTGGAACAGAAAAAAAAATGCAAAGTGTCCACTTTTTGAACTCGCAATCTCTGGGATGTGAGTCGCATGTTTATACACTCGTCCACCATCCCCAACCTACCAGCCGGCAAAATCTATGCTACACTTTGCTACGTCATCATGTGATTCCGTGAAGCTGCAACGGAAGCTTTAGAAGTTAAGTGTCCATGTTTATTTCACAGAATTTCCTGTCATTCCGTGAAATTGCCAGAGATCTTGAAGTTTAGGGTCCGTGTTAACATCACAGAATTCTGTGTGATCACATTGTAATCATTGGTCGGGACTGGTGTTGGTGTCACGCCTGCTCATCGCAAATAGGATGTGATGCATTTGATGTACCAGATAAAAACATGGGACAGGCTAATAAAGTAGGAAGTGCATGGTGAAGTTGTTTGTGTTTATAGTATATTATGCTAGTAAAATAATTTAATAATGGAGAAAAACTGTGAGAAGACAATACGATTTGGATCAGAAGAAATCAAATCGACTAAAGGGTAGGCTGATGACGCCTTGGCAAAACTCGGTTGAACATCTGTGCAGCTTGCTATCCATGATAAAAGGCATTCAAAGAGCATTTAAAAAGCGATGCTTATGTCGGAATGCTTCTTTTGGTCAAGTACAGTCGGTAATGCTAGCTTATTTTCCATTCCTCTAATAATGTTAATTTAGTAGCATAGGGCATTGACAGTGAACTGATTTCAAATAATCAATAGTCAGGTTTTCTGGTGAAGCAAAAGAATTTCAGCTTCAACTTGAAAATCACAAAATCAAAAAAATAAATGGTGTGTGTTTATAGATACCTGTATTGTATATGGAGGCTGCTTTAGTCCAGGAAAGTACTGGTGTGGGATAGCCGGTGGCATCACAGCGGAGCATCACATTGCTGCCCAGCGTGGAGGTGACCTGGGTGGCTAAAGGCTGAACAGAGGGCCTCTGACACTGTGTCATGTCAGCCTTCACGAGAGAGTCACCCAGCTGGACAGAAAATCCCTGATTATGGCTACAGGTCAGGAGCTGGTCCATCAGAACCACAGGGCTCCCATGGGACTTGGACAGTGCCAGCAGCATGGAGATCTGGCACTCACACTGCCATACATTGTCATGGAGACCTGAAGAGGAAGACGAGGAATATGCAAAGAAAGGACATTTCTTTATATAGTACACCAACATTATTATTATTAAACCATACCTAATACTCTTCTCTGTGCGGGGGCTGCTAACTGGCCCGGCGGGGGGTGCCAGAGGTCCAGCAGCTCTGAAGGGAGAGTGGTCAGTCTGTTGCTGGACAGGTCCAGATAGGTGACACTGGGAAGAAAGAGGGCAGCATGGGCAGGGAGGCTAGAGAGGCGGTTATTGTGCAGTCCCAGGGTGCACAGCTTTGGCGTGTCTCTAAGACCCTCCCAGGGAAAGGTAGAGAGAAGATTCCCATCCAATCGCAGCTCACGCAGCGCCTTCAGGGAAAAATGAGTAATAGATACTGTCAATTGTGTTTTTCATGCAAAATCATGAAACTTTAAGGCTGGTAACGCAGATGTTGCAACATAAACCAGCGATGCAGGTTCGGCAACCATTTCATGCAAGATTATTGTTTTTTTATTATTGTGATACATAGATCAAATTCCAAAAATGTTGGATGAATCAAATTTAAACATGCATGAAATATTTAGCATTGAGATTAGGTTGTCTTTTTATTAACATAAATGCATTTACTTTTAGAAGAGTGGAGATTTTGCCTCCAGAATTCTAGTAGGGCACATCTTATCATAAAGTATAAAATGTAGAAACCAGTTACTCTACTATTTACTACAAAACACAGCAACATATTGACCATTTCACATCATATTTCTCATTTCAAACCAGAAGTGCATTACCACGACAGTCCACATGACAGCATTATCAAAAACCCCATTACGCCTAGCCAGTGAGGAAGGTGCTGAAACACACATAGTTTCTAGCTTCTACCCAAGGGTTCGAACATAGAATAAATATAGAAAAGCCATTCCAATGCAAATCAAAGTAGCAGAATGGTCAGAGCGGCAGGCATGTTTATGTGTACCATTCCATTGCTAAGATCTAGCGGCCTACTTCCGCATTAAACCGAGTTAGGGCAAGTCGCGGACTCACTAGTGATTTTTGCAGCAGGAACGGAGTAGTCAGCTGCGCTAACTTATCTCGTAGCCTGCCTTTCTGTTGAAGAGAAAGCAGAGAGTGCTGGATTTAATTATAATTCTATTGGTAAATCATCAAATGATATTCAATAAAGCCTAATTTTACAATACTCTTTAACTCAAACTCTCAAACTAGAGAGTGCGACAAACTTCACAGCCCCACTGACGCGTGTTGTCACCGTGACAACTAACAACATTCACCATTTTGTTATGTACTAATTGAATAGGGGTGGGCGGATAGATCCCAAAATATCGGTACATCCGATATTACGTCACGTGTTTCAGTTTCTCTCTTCTACACATGTCATCAAAGAAATGACTGTCACACTGTGCAAACAACGTTCCATTGTCATGAACACATCTTAAGTGCTTCACCAATGCTGCTGTTGCTTGTGATTGTGCCGTGCACTCAAACAACGAATACGGGTTGCGCATGCACATCGCACCGCAGGTGTGCCCCCTGACTATCTGGTACCAATCGCCAATCCGACACATAAAATCAACACTTTTACAAAGTCTCAGAGGTGCCAGGCAGACATTCCACCACTAACCTTACAATGCACTGCAAAAACACACATCAAAAAACAAGACAATAAGTACCTATATTAAGATATAAAATCCTTAAAGTAAGCAAAATTATCTTCCAGCGCACTGAAATAATTTGACTTAAGATGTCTGAAAAAAAGATAAGAGTTAAAAAGTCTAACATAACCAGTAAATAATTCTTAAAGTAAGATAAAAATATTTAAAATGATAAATACATCATCAATCATGATACACTCTCCTGTAGGTGAAAGTACATAAGCCACTTTCAATAGTAAAAAAGAATTGTATCGGTATCAATATAGGCGATACTGGCCCTGTATTACTTGGTATCGGATCCAACTCAAATCGCCCACCCCTATAATCAAATGACCATGCCAAACAGTTCAATGGCATTTCTATTCATTCTAGTTCTATGGGTCCGACTGACCAAAGCTCTACCACTGAGCTTTGTAACATTTTTGAGAAATACAAAAAACATATTATAGGACTAGTAAACTTTAGGAACTAGCATATTGGATCCAGGGATGAGAAAAATTTGGATTGAATGCTTCACTGGTTCAGAAAGCTTCAGCTCGCCATTGCTAATGCAACACGCATTGAAACTGGTTCACAGAAGGGCAGGGGTTCATCAACTCCAGTCCTGGAGGGCCGAAACACTTCTGATTGTTGTTCTCTTTTTCTAATAATTGGGTCTTGAATAATACCTGAGAAAGCAGGTGATTGCAATTAACTACTAGGTAAAATAAAAAATCTGAAGAGTTTCGGCCCTTCAGGACCAGAGTTGATGAACCCTGCAGTAGGGAGTCCATCCCATCAGCAAGGACTTGATATGTCAAAGACAGGATTCAGTCATTAAGGTATCTACTTGCTAACTTGCCAAGCAGCCTTAAGTTAATGGCCTTAATTTTAGGTTGGCCAAAGTTAATGCATTTGTTAGCTTACCAGTCAACTAATTATCACAGACCTCATAATGTTGTTTATTGATGATACATTGTTTGCCTTCACATAATAATGTATTAACATTAAATGTAATAAAAGATTTGTTTTCCATGATTAGGATGTTGAATTATGAAGCGCTATGTGGAAATCCATCCTTTCTAGCTAGCCTTTTTGATAACTGTAATATTTGGTATTATGCCTATTGCTGAAAACAAGTTTATCAGGCAACATATTCAGGGAAATTGGGAATGATATGACATCAGATATATTATATAGTACTCTCTGTCATAATGTAATTGACCTATTTTATTGATTAGCTTATTGCTGATTGGAAATTAGTAGGACATAATAATAGAAGCATTTAATTTGATTCAAAATAGTTTTGTGAAATACTTTACATTTGATTGTGGCACTTTCCTCTCCTTTCAATGACACTAATTATGTTAATACATCCAAATCATATAAAACATTAATGAAATAATCACTTACACAGGGTGTCCCTCAAGGTTCGGTTCTTGGCCCATTATTGTTCATTATCTACATGTATCCTCTTGGTGACATCATACGCAGGCATGGACTTAAATTCCACTGCTATGCTGATGATATTCAAATCTATTTTACCACCAGTTCTGATAGGCCATCTCTGCCTGACTCACTCACTGCATGTATCAGGGACATCAAGCATTGGATGTCCCTGAATTTCCTTAAGTTAAATGATAAGAAAACCGAGATAATAGTGATTGGCTCTACTGCCTTAGTCAAAAGGATGGACCAGTCATTTGATATTGATGGAATTCACT
>JACXGM010015891.1:7229-21029 GCA_016801145.1 Umbra pygmaea
GCAGGTCAGTAACTATAAGTGTTGGCTATACCAAATTTGTCACCGTTTTGAAAAGCTAGCAAGTGTTAGCTAGACACAACATCCGGTTTGATTAACGCATTGGTTTTAGCGCACGAGTAGGAAAAATCCAATGCATGCAACACCCCAAACGCACCGCAGCCGCAATCCAACGCATTCCGCTATGCGTCTTTGCATCACTGGGGGACTCCTTCATTGGAAATGACTGGACTTCCGTTGTTACGCATATGCAATGACGGATTCTATGTGATTTGGGCATTAGACCAGGATTTTGTTGGTCAATGGAGTAATCACCTTCCGATGCCTCAAGATAGCAATACACCTAGAATTATCCTGAACACACCTCCCTGTAAGACCAGCACACCCATGGGCCCAAAGATGGGCGCAGGTGCATTTGCTATTTAAAGGATGCGGGTGCTGGATGGAAAATTGACAACTGCGTCAGTCTTAAACTAGCAAAGACACTTGCGTTCGGGCTTTGCGCTGTGTTGCGCCGGGTGCAAGATAGCCCATAAGGTGCCGCATACTGTATCAACACTTAGCTGTACATCAGATTTCGCTCAGTAAGATTATTTTCAGATATCTGAAGATTAGAATATGTTGTAAAATATATGCATCTGCCGAAAACTGTAGACCATCTCTATTTGAGAGATTCTCATAAATGTGGTCCATGTTGAGCAAAGGAATATCTAATCTATGTCACACTTTCAATAGGTCTAACAATCCTTAAAAGATGCCATCAAGTCAAAAGGGCAGAAAGAGACTGTCATTTCTGTGGCAGACAAATCCATTCATACCTGCTCATCAACTCCAGACATTGTGTTATAGAATTAAAGATCTTACAAAGATTATACAACTCAGAAATTAAATTACATAGGAACCTTCCTGTTACCTATCGTTAATGTGCAAAAATTTTAACTGCAGAAGGCTCAACACCATGCTGCCCTGTTCTCTGTCCTGCATAGATACTGGTCTGGAATCTCTGAGATCCTGTTGTTTAAGTTCTTGAGAATCTATTTGACAGTTGAATTATTTAGAGATAATGATTTACTTAAAAAAATGTAGCAAAACAAATTATACATTATAAGGTTAAACAATTTAATAAGTATAAGGTCCCTCAACAAAATTATGACTCCGTAAACGTGCAAACATCCAACTATTGAATGAATGCAATAGTGAGTGACATTTTGCCTTATGTTAATGAACACCCACTTTTTACTGATAAAAGAAAACAAACAAACCATACCCCTACAAAATTGCAATTTTGCAAAATGTTATGTTATCTACATTATTCTACAATATGTATCTGTCTCATGGGTAAAAAACTTTTCCGCTACCTCTCTTCGATTATAGTACAGGACATCCAATTGAGAAATGTTCACCCCTTTCCGTTTTTACTCCTTTCAGCCACCATTGGTTTCCAGGTTATGGAGGATAGAGGAGAAACAGCGGAATATGGTGTTTCTTTTATTTGTCGCTAAAAAACTCTTCTAATTTTATTTGTATGAAGTCATTTTAATTGTGTGCCTTTCTCACTATGTAGATTGTCCTTGAGTGTTTAGAAAGGCATCTGCCAAATAAAATGTAATATTCCTATTATTATAATTGTTGTTCTGGGACTTGCATTTTTACATGGAATCAAAGTCTGTATGAATGTCAATAACAGAATAACACATTGATGTGGTTGCTAGATAAATAGATATGGATGAGAATGGGCCTCGTTGATCCCTGCTTGCTAGTTCTTATGACAATGACGCGTGACAAACTGTCAAGGCCAGTGAGCAGCAGAGTGACACTGCACAGGTGGTCTCGGAGACTCGTGATACTTCCTCGTCACGACGCAAGACAGGCAGGGCATCACCGGCACAGTGGTACCAGAGGCTGGAGAATGTCTACCCCCGTTTTTCTTCTCTGAGCACACATGCAGACACATAGGAACACACGTCTGTTTGTCAACTGATTAGCAGGCTGTACGCTCATGAAGGAACAAAGGTTATGACAGACGGGAGGTCAACATTTAGATAGAAGGAGGAAGGGAGGAAAGGAAAGAGAGGAGGACAGAGGCAGAGATGAAGGGAGAGAGATGAAGACAGAGAGGCAGAGTGGGTAGAGACAGGAGATACAGCAGACCGAGACGAGATGGGAGGAAGAGAGATAGGGACAAAGGAAGAGGGAGGCGAGGATAGATACAGACAGGCAGGCAGGCAGGCAGGCAGACCGACAGACAGACAGGCTGACAGACAGATCAGAGCCAGAGAAATATAGGAAAAAGACAGAAAGAATTGAGAGACAGAGGGAAAAGGCAATATTAATATTCACAGACTCCCAGCGCATCCTAAATATTTTATTACTTCCAGCTGTTTGATGTTAAGGAGGCTCACCAGAGAGAAACACACACACGCACACACACACACGCACACACACACACACACCAAGACACAAATTGGGCATCTTTCTTTCAGGAGTACAGTCTTATTTATTTTCCTTTTACTTATTTAGCCATTCATTTATTTATTAATATATTTGTTTATTAATTATTTGTTGGCCTGACTTCCTTCTTTTTTTTCTTAAGCTCATTCCGAGGGGAGTGTCTTCTGATGAGGCAGTCATTTATTCAGTACAGACGGATCATAACTCTCTCTCTCTCGCTCTGCCTCGCTCTCTTTTCCCATCTCTTGTTGTCTCTCATCCACTCAGCCACAGTCACCTCTCCTCCACATTTTCCCTGTGTTCCCGGCCTGTTAATCAGCAGATTGTTAATGAGTCTCTAAGTTGAAAGACCAATCCTATATCCCAAATGACATTCTACCCCAGTGCATCTCTGTAGTGTGCTAGATAGGGTGTAAGGTTCAATTTAGAACACAGTGTGAGACAGTGTGGTATCGTTGCACAATCAGGGTGGCAGAGAGAATCAGAGGACAACTTTGGATTAAATGTCGGTTTAACTGAAGAGGGCTAGCTAAAGTAGTTGTGCGCTCCACCAATGTGGGTCTGTGTGTGTTTGATGTAGGTCTCTCAGTGCAGGGAAACAGCCCCTTACGACCAAAGCAATAGCGTTCACTCTTTGCAGCTCTTTTCATGGCCCATTAAGTCTCAAGGTGCCCTGTCACTGCTGGAGCTCTTCACAGAGTCTGTCAACGATTCCCGAAATTCCTAAATAATGAACATTAATTGGTATCATTCAAATTATCAAAGCCTCAACAAGTCTTGTGGTTATTTTTGGGTGACACTGTAAAACATTTATTGTAATATTTACAGTAACTAACTGGCAGAAATTAGTCAGTGATCCTGTAATTTATTTTACAGGACAGTTACTGTAAATTAATTGCACCCAGTAAGTTACTGTCATTTATTTACACTGAAATTGAATTTACAGTACCAAGACAATTACTGAAATGTAATGCACAGTATTTATTTTAAGGTATCGTCTTATTTGAATATATCCCAGCATGCCTTTTAAGTGTGAAAGATACCAACCAGAAGTGTGTTTGTTAGTGAGATATACACCGATCAGCCATAAAATTATGTAAGTCCTTAATATTGAGTAAGTCCCCCTTTTGCTGCCAAAACAGCAGCCTCATACACAACAAACTGTGATGCACTGTGTGTTCTGACACCTTTCTATCTAAACCAGCATAAGCTCTGAGCTACAGTAGCTTGTCTGTCGGATCGGACCACACGGGCCAGCTTTCGCTCCCACATTGTCACATCAGTATGATGGTACATTACAACTCTTTTATATGTCTGCAAAATGTAGTAGTAACTCACCCAAAACATTTCATTCATGCATCAAAAGCTAGATATTTTGTCAGTAAATTGGCCAATGCCACCAAAATGAAAAGTTATTTTGTCATTGTTAGCCATACTGGTCAAAATGTTTAGATGTGTTTTCACTACGGCAGTCAACCTTGGTTATATTCAAATGTACTTTTTGTTCTACTTTTTTGTTGACAGTGACTGCTTACTGATCTATACAAGACAATATAATTGCAAATGTGCAGACAACAAGTCACAAATATGTACTACATTTTGTAAGCAGAAAACACAATGCACACATAAAAGTGACATCCACAAACAAATGTCTCCTGATCTACAAATATGAACCACAATCCACAAATATAATCCACAAATATAATTCATTATCCACAAAAAAAACAATTTGTAAATTTTCTATTTTTGGATCATATAATGTGTGCGGATTGTTTCCTATTTGTTTAAAACATTTTGACTCAAGTTTTGCGATGTCATTTACTGCAAAAAATTTGCATATGAACAAAGTCTACAAACGATCTGTAAATAGGAAACAAGGTCCACAAATAGAATTGTGTAACAGGTGTCCCAGGGTGGGACTTTTATATTTTGTCAATCATTTTTGTTGTGGGCTTATTTGGACCACATGTCGGCTTAAATTGTGCCATGGTACCAATTAAGCCCATGCCAGACTATTGACTTTATTCATAAAATATCTTTATTTTATATGATAAAATATACACAAATAAATGAATGAGAGATTAATCTTACATTTTAACAAATTAATATGTTAATAAACTATGTCAGTATGTATGAAAAATAACTGAACTCAGATTTTGGTGGGCTATGTTTAATAGATATCCAGCTACAACAGGGGTCATCAACTCCAGTCCTGGAGGGCCGAAACACTTCAGATTTTTTATTTTACCTAGTAGTTAATTGCAACCACCTGCTTTCCCAGGTATAAACCGGTTTCATATTAGAAAGAGAGAACAAAAATCAGAAGTGTTTCTGCCCTCCAGGACCAGAGTTGATGAACCCTGTGCTACATGCTTTAGTATTATGGAGTGTTAAGACCAGGGGTCTTCAACTCTAACCCTACGGGGTCCGGAGCCTGCTGGTTTTCTGTTCTACCTCAACATTAATTGGACTCACCTGGTGTCCAAGGTCTAAATAGGTGTCCCAGGTCTAAATAAGTCTCAGGTTAGAGGGTTGCAATGAAAAAGTGGAGTGGCTTCGAGTTCCAAAGTTGAATACCTCTGGTTTAGACCATCACTACCTGGCTTTTTCTAAACAGGATACATTTATCCTTGTCAAAGTAGGCTACTGTAGTCTGTTAGCTAGACAGACATGTCCTTCGCCCTGTCCTTGTGGGAGGCAGACCACCCTTACCTGGACGACCACAAATGATTCACCCACCTGATACACGACATGTTCGGGCCTCTCCAGAAAATGGCCACCTCGCCACCTTCACCGCCACCGCCAGAGCCTCAGGAGGCAGTGTGCCTATCACCAGAGCCTCAGGCAGCAGTCTGTCCACCGCCAGAGCCTCAGGTAGCAGTCTGCCCACAGTCAGAGCCTCAGGTAGCAGTCTGCCCACAGCCAGAGCCATCGGCAGAAGCCTGCCCACAGCCAGAGCCACCGGCAGCAGCCTGCCCACAGCCAGGGCCATCGGCAGCAGCCTGCCCACCGGCCGGGCCATCTGCAGGAGCCTGCCCACCCCCAGAGCCATCGGCAGCAGCCTGCCCACAGTCAGAGCCTCCCACAGCAGTCTGCCCACAGTCAGAGCCTCCCGCAGCAGTCTGCCCACCGCCAGCGCCTCCGGCAGCAGTCTGCCCACCACCGGAGCTTCCAGCAGCTGTCTGCACTCAGCCGTCGCCGAAGTCCGGACCCCCGTTGCCGACGCCGCTGATCTCCGGACCCCCATCGCCGACCCCGCTGATCTCCGGACCCCCATCGCCAACGCCGCTGATCTCCGGACCCCTGTTGCCGACGCTGCTGATCTCCGGACCCCCGTAGCAGACGCCGCTGATCTCCGGACCCCCATCTCAGACGCCGCTGATCTCCGGACCCCCGTCTCAGCCGCCGCTGATCTCCTGACCCCCGTCGCTGACACCACCGTCAGGACCCCCATCGCTGATGCCACCATCAAGACCCCCATCGCCCACCCCGCCGTCGTCAGGACCCCCGTCGCTGACGCCACCGCCGACCCTCCCAGGCACCCTGCTTGAGCTAGAACTCCCTGTCGCCTGGCCTCCTGAACTCCCTGTCCCCTGGCCTCCTGAACTCCGTGTCCCCTGGCCTCCTGAACTGCCTGTCCCCTGGCCTCCTGAACTGCCTGTCCCTTGGCCACCTGAACTGCCTGTCTCCTGGCCACCTGAACTGCCTGTCCCCTGGGTCCCTGAACTGCCTGTCCCTCCTGACCCAGGGCCTCTTTCTGTCCCTCCTGACCCAGGGCCCCTCTCTGTCCCTCCTGACCCAGGGCCCCTCTCTGTCCCTCCTGACCCAGGGCAGCCCTCTGTCCCTCCTGACCCTGGGCCCCTCTCTGTTCCTCCTGACCCCGAGCCCCTCTCTGTCCCTCCTGTTCATGGGCTCCTTCTCTTGCCCTACCTGGTATAGTGGGCTTAGGGAGGGGGCTATGTCACACCCAGCCCTTGATGGGCTGGGAGTAGGGCCCCTTTTCCTTCATGTCTCTTGTGTATAGGTTCCTTTGTTGGTTAATCAGTGTTTTACATGGTGGTTTCTTTGTACTGTTTATCATTTGGTTGCTTCCCTATGTGTGTTCCCTGCTATAGTTTCTCCCCTATGTATGGTGTTGTGTTTGGCTCTCTCTTGTGTCTGTTTCCGGTATTGTTGAGTCAGGTCTAGGTGTGATGTCATGTTAGTCCTAGCTGTCTTGTATTGTGTTATTAGTGAATTGTTATTTAACCCTCATGTTTCCGTGTCCACCCTGTTCGTCAATGTTATCGTTACGTGTTCCAAGGTATCTGTATTCTCTAGTCTTTTCGCCCCTCGTGGCAGGATTTGTTTCTTTAGAGTTTATAATAAACATTCTTTGGATTATTGGCATTCCCTCCCACTTGTCTTTTTCGAAACCTAGATGAAACGTGACATCTGCAATACAGAATGATGTTAATTTTTTCAGGATTTATTTTAAAATCTGCAATAAAGCAGGGGTTGTTTTAGAGTGTGGGTATAGCATTCGGATGTATGACAAGACACTCAAAGGAATCAACAGTTCCGTTTTTCTGGTAAGTAACTTTACTTTTTGTTTTAATAATGTTCTTCGTTAGCCAACATTTGCATCCCAATTAATATCAGTTAGCTAGCTAGATAACACCTTCTTGCCTAAAATCGTTACATCCCCAACCAAGATGTCTGCGCTTGTAACGGCAAATTCGATGACTCAAATTAGATCTACACAAACCAATGGATGACGTCACAAATGCTATGCCCAGTAATGTATACTGTCTATGGTACAGAGTCAGATATGATTTCAAGAAGGCCAGCAAGGAGATTGAAAAATTGTTTTTTACACCAATTATGCAGAATGTTTGCATCAAAATTCTGTAAACAAATAGGAACCAGTCCACAAACTCATTTTGCTATCCACAAATAAGGGACGTTCCACAAACTCTGTTTTTCCGTTAGTATTAATTGATATCACACACAAATATATCTTCAAGTCATGCAAATTGTTTGCAGATTGTAAATGATATTTGCGGATCGAGTTCCTTTTTTAGGTATCATAAAGTATTTGTTTGTGTATTTTTAAATAGTTTATTTGCAGATGGTAACATTTATTTGTGAATCATGTTTCTTATTTACAAATCATGATGCATTAGTTTGTGAATTTTAAATGTGTTTGTTTGCAGATTGTCAATTCTATTTGTGGACCTTGTTTCCTATTTACAGATCATGAGGTGTTTGTTTGTTAATTTGCACATTTCTAGCAGTAAATTACATCGTAAAACTTGAGTCAAAATGTTTTAAACAAATAAAAAACCAATCCGCACACATTATATGATCCACAAATATAAAATGTACAAATATTTGTAGATGACGAGGGATTTTTTGTAGATGTCACTTTTTTGTTTTCTATTTTTAGATTGTAGTATATATTTGTAAATTGTAATATGCACATTTGCAATAATATTGAAGCAAATCTATCTCCATACATTTTGTCTTGCTGATTGGTATTGTGTATCACACTGAGTTATTTACATACCGAGTTCAACAGTAAGTAAAAAAACATTTACTGGTAAAAGTCAATACTGTACAATACAGTAGTACACAGAAGAAAAAAAAAACTGCAACAATGAGAGAACTTGCGGTAGAAGATTATCCATTGTACCTCCTCACATTACGTACCATTACAAGTTCTGTAAAAAACAATCCATTGTACTTCCTCACAGTACGTAACATTACAAGTTCTGTAAAAATCAATCCATTGTACCTCCTCACAATAAATAACACTACAAGTTCTGTAAAAAACAATGCATTGTACTTCCTAGGGGTGCAACGGATCAAAAAACTCACAAATCGGATCGTTCCTCGGATCAGGGTCACGGATCGGATCATTTTTCGGATCAGCAAAAAATAAAATAATAATAATTGGAATTTGGGTTAGTTGTTTTTATAATTTTCAATGGTTATGATGAGCAATATGAGAGAGAAATGTGGTTAATATTGATCGTTGTTTAGGTACATTAAATCACGTTAAACCTTTTCCTCACCATAGGAGCCAATGAAGAAGAAAACTTTAACGTGAGATTACTTCTATAATCGTTGGATTTCGGTTTAGTTATTTTGACAGGCTTAAGTGTTCATAACAAGATATATCCATGAGAAATTTGGTGATGATTGACCATTGTTTAGGTACATTAAAAGCACGTTAAGCTTTTTCACATTAAGCGTTTTAGTATGTCCCAAATGCGATGGGATGTCGTAACGTCGCTCAAACACTTTCAGCATGTGTAAAGTCCTCCTTTTGCACAACCGAATATGGCCTCATGTCTGCACCTATAAACACACCGATAGTGTTTGTGATTGCTTTAGCCCAGTCTGATTAATTGCTTAAAAGCCACGGTGATAAGAGGTTGTTTTGCAGCTTTTGTTTTCACTCCTGTCAGTGAAACACCGGGGTGATGTTGCTTCAAATGCGTAGCCATGCTTGATGTGTTTCACACTGTCACGGTTTAATCCACTAACCTCTTTCCTTCATCATTTTATTTAACAGGGAAACCAATATGCTCCCATACAGGGGATTTAAATGACGCGGGGCGTTGAAGCTCCTCCGTTCCTCCGCTTGCCATGACCTTGCTCTGAGCGGACTGAACATGCCCACAACTTTTTTTTCAGAAATCAATCCGCGGATCACGTGTGTGCCGAACCGAAGATATTGATCCGAACGGATCACGGATCAATGACGATCCGTTGCACCACTAGTACTCCCTCACAGTACATAACATTACAAGTTCCCATCTTCTCGGTGGACATGCTGTCGCTCTTGTTGGTCTGACCAGAGACATCTGATCTTGTGTCATATACTTTCCACCTCAATACTGAAAGCAAATGTATCGGATTCAGGAATAGAGTGTATGGTGGATGGAACTCCATTGTTATCCTTTCATGCTAAGCAAACAATTCCCTGACAAACATTCCATGTCATAGTCATTTATGGATGTCGGACATACTTAGAAAATGGAGTGGATCATTTTGCATGAGATGGCTCACACAATGACAGAATATTTAGAAGTAGTGAAGAGGATGACAATTTCACTGAGGCTCAACTCATCAGTATTGATAAGCAAGCCATGTGCATGTAGTTATTGCGCATATTGTAGACAATAATACACTTACTCTTTTGCACACATGTGCCAAAAAACGTGCAATTTGCTTTAATTAATACAAAATTAAACTCTGGTGTGAACAAGAAACTAATAGTTCAGAGATTTGAACCTATTGTTTTGAAAAACATAATCTGCATTCGAGAATTTAGCCAAAGTGATTGAGAAAAACTGTAATATTGAAACCCAGTTGACAACCTATTTAGTACTGTTTAAATGGTTGGTTGTGGAGACTTGGTGGTGGCTCATCTCTGTGGGTTAATCAGAGCTGGAGTTATGGGTTCTAAACTTTAAATTTGAATCAAATGCACTTGTTTTGGTTGTGAGTTTACGTAGAAATGTGTGTTCTGCCACCAGTGTGTGTGTGTGTATGTGTGCATGTGTGCGTGCGTGTGTGTGTGCGTGTGTGTTGGGGGGTAGTTTAATAACGTTTCCTACAACTTGTTTTTTTCATGCATACTGTAGCTATAGCTTCACTTGGTTTTAAAAACTCAATGTGGCCGTCAAGCTAAAATAGTTGCCCATCCCTGATCTATAGTATATCTATAACCTATATTACGCCTGGTAAAAGTATTGGCACAATTAAATTCTCCATGCCTTGTATTAGCTACCTCCTCACTACATACAGTGCAAGGAAACAGTTATGGGGAGGGACTTTACTACAATGACAAACCAACTCATAACATTTGTCCTTCAACTCCTCCTCCATAACCTATGGTCAGGGTAGTGGCTCAACCACAAACGTTTGAATAAAGACACAAAACGATTTAAACTGAGTGTCCTTGAGGAAATGTATCGCATGCCGCCCTCAGACAGCCAACCCAGCCCCTCTCTGTCTGCTAGCCAAAGACACCCAAACCCAACACAAAGCATAAGCTCCTTCAACCACACCCGGAGACCCGCCGAACCGCAGACCAGCTTCACCCCTTTTAACAGCACCATATTTCTCCATATTTAACAGCACATTTTCTCTTTAGGAATAATACAGTACTCTGCAGAAGTCTTAGGCACATGTAAAACAACAAATCTTTAAACCGATGGTCCTTTCAAAATAACAAAATTAAAAGTTCCTAAATATTAAACTAATACTATAAAGAGCAGTGAACATGAAAAACTCAAATAAAAACAGAAAACGTTCACTTATGTTACTCCCACACCTTTTGATTTGGTTTTCCTTTGCCCAGTTTAATTCTTTCCAGGCTTTCTGTTTCAGTTTGGATCAACTCATTATGTGTGATCATTAGCACCTGTTTGTTATCTTTGATTCAACATGCACTGGCCTTTAGACCTACAATGTGATCAGGTTTTAATTTGAAAAGCGATCTATTACATAATATGCTAGTGGAGTGCTTGAGCGGAGAGAGGGGAGAGAGTACAGACAGAGAAACCAGAAGTAGGAATGAAGAGAGAGAGAGACATGTGGAGTGCAAAGGAACACTGATTTTGAATAAAGTTCTGATGCACGGAGATGCTTTCTTCACATGACCTTTGACTCTGCTTTGATCTGACAGTGTCAACGAGACACTGAGGTTCAGCGAGCCTGAAGGAAAATTAGATGGAGAGAAGGAGGGATGGCGAGAAAGAAATGGAATGATGGAGAGATTGAAAGATGGAGGGATAAACGGTGGGCACAAGAGGTTTGTAGTGGCATAAACTGAGAAACAAGAAAGAAACAAAAAACTAATGGAGATGGACAGAACAGTGGTCCCTTCTCACACTACACTGAGGGGCATAAAAAGTGTGTGTGTGTCTGGGTGTGTGTCTATGTATTTTTGTGTGTGTGTACTAGCTTTCTCCAGCAGGACCTCAGATCAAAACCGCAAAACCACAACCTCCCCATCCCACCCTCCCACACTCTCCACCCCCTCTCTCATTAAAAAACTGCGGGCTCCAGCTTCTAATTAACTCCCACTTGAAAAGTCTTAAAGTCAGACTCAGATTGATTCAATTTGCATTTCTGAACAGGGAACGTTGCCTAAAAGGATTAATAAATTGGACAAAAAAAGCCTCTTTCTGTGCCACGCAGTCTTAGCTTGTAAGACACAACATCTAAGAGAAACAGCACCCAGATCCAACATGCTCGCCAGTCTCATTCCCTGGAAGCAACGTCGGGAAGTCTGTGCGGCTCTCCGTCTGTGGAATAGTTGGGGTCCTCGGAGGCTTGTTGGAGGAGCAACACACACACAACACAAACACACAGATATATAGACACCCACACACATTCAATATTTTGTACATATAAAGAGAAACTGAGCAAGAGTGTGTGCCAGAATGCTCAGTGTGACAGGAAGCCACGGTGGAACCCAAACAGAACTGACTGATGGAGGTCCGTGGAAAGGAATGTGGGCCTTTTGGCAGGTGCACTGTTCAGATGTATTTGGTGCCCAAAATTGGAGATTACTTGAAATAGATGATTTGAAAAAAAATGAATGGAAAAGATTAGTTTACAATGTTTCTTGCTTCCAGAAATAGAACATGTACATGCCAACTACAAAATAGCATGTGTTTAAAAGTGTGCCAAGATTGAAGGAGCCATGGAGCAATAAACAATGATAAGCCTAGTGTTTTACCCAGTCTAGAAACTCATTTAGGATAAACAGCTAGTCAAAACTGATCTAGACCAGTGCTTTTGGGTTGTATGCCATGCTTACATAATTCAATTAGTGCTTAACCAATAGAGTTCTTACTAGAAAATGTTAACATATTTACCCAATGCTTGTCCATACTGACTGCCCATTAAGAATAAGGCTAGGATTTTACTGTTAACCTACAAACACTACATGGGCTTTCCCTTACTTATCTGTCAGATATTTTGCTGCCATATGTACACGGACGTTACGCTCACAAGTTCTATGATATAGTTTAGTCTGGCCCTGGGTGTTAAAGGTGAATGGCGGCGCTGTTTGATGAAACACCCATGCTGGCTTGCCTGGTAGGCTACTCTCTCTGGGATATCCTCACCCTAAAGCTATTCCAGGGCTGAGTCACTGGCATGCTCATGTTGCCCCATGATACAATAGTATCTGTCTGCAGCCTGCAAGACTTCAAATTACGCCTGCAAGACTTCAAATTACACCCCTTCAAGTTATGCCTACTTCCAAAATTATTGCGAGAACAGTAAATAGCGTAGACATAACAAATGTTACATGGAGTTAACAGCAAGGTTTCTGAGTGGTTAAGGTTAGGGTTTGGGTAAGGCTTAGATCGAATTAACATCAAGGTTTCTGAGTGGTTAATGTTAGGGTACGGGTTTGGGTAAGGCTTAAATCGATTTAACAGCAAGGTTTCTGATTGGTTAATGTTAGGGTAATGGTTTGGGTAAGGCTTAGATTGAGTTAACAGCAGAGATGGCAAAAGTACTCACTTCCCGTATTCAAGTAGAAGTACACATACTTGTGTTAAAAAATACTCTGGTAAAAGTAGAAGTACTGATTTGACTTCATTACTCAAGTAAAAGTAAAAAAGTACAAGCTTGGCAATTTACTTAAAGTATAAAAGTAAAAGTAGCCTTGCGAATGACAACCATTTTTTATGCAAAGCTACCTGGACCACACAAATATTACTAGAGTGCAAGCTGAAAAACTTCCATCGACATGTAAAAAAGGCTCTTATGTGCCATTGCCTGCATTTTAACTAGATGTCTGCCAATAGGCCTAAAACATCACATATATGATTATTGTGACAGAGACTGGGACTCCAGGTTAATAAGATTCTGACTGACTAGCAAGTTATTAATTAAAATGTGTTTCTGTCAGAATTCACAGATAAAGTTTCTCTTTTTTAGTCTTACCCTTAACATTTAAAGATGAACTGAACTGAAAGAATCAACGTTGATAATGTGTTATTTATGACAATTAAAAATAATTAAACAAAAAAATTTAATTAAAAAATCAATACATAGCTTTTTTAAGCAACACCCAAAACTGCGTTTGTTAGTATAGAACGCTGACATTTGCTATGACGTCACTGGTATGGTAGGAGCCGAGAACGTCCTACAGTACAGGCAGCAGCTGCAGTATTTTACACACGAAAATGAGTCAGTTCAACGGCATATAATACAAAGTTGTGTCTAAAATATGTATTAGATTGTATTTGCATGATGTGCATTGTAATGTACTAAGTAAATTATTAATGGAGTAAATAACTACGTATCCAAGCACATTGTGCATTTTAGGAAATAGAG
>JACXGM010015892.1:0-20929 GCA_016801145.1 Umbra pygmaea
GCTGGTTTAGACCTGCTTTTAAGAGGC
The DNA here is from genome assembly GCA_016801145.1 of Umbra pygmaea. Classification (NCBI taxonomy): domain Eukaryota; kingdom Metazoa; phylum Chordata; class Actinopteri; order Esociformes; family Umbridae; genus Umbra; species Umbra pygmaea. Next base: position 28 of record JACXGM010015892.1, read on the forward strand.
GGTAAATTCCCCCCGCAGAATCGAGGCGCGCTCTTACAGGCAGTCTTTGTAAATACCACGGAATATATAATTAGGCGCAGTTTACCGTATCCTCCCACCTTTTTGCGTGGAACTCCCACTTTCCCCATGACCCTCCCACGAACGCATATTGAAAGCGCAACTTGTCTCTTGTTGCTTATGTGGCACGCAATCTGCGATTTTACCCAAGTGCGCCTGGTTAGTAAATAGCCCGCATTGGTTACGTCCGTCTTTGCGACCAATTAGCGCCTGAAAACAGGCGCAAACGGCTTGATAAATCTAGCCCATTGTTTCAAAACAAATCTCCTGTGGATTTTAAGATACTGGACTATTTGTCAATCTATTGAGAATTTGAAGTAATTAAAAAAGTTATTGGCACAGAAAGCAAATTATCCAGTGTATCACATTGTAATATTAGCCAATGCATATTTCCTAAAGTCTTACATTGAAGGCAAATTGTTACCCTAATGACATACTTAAAACATTCACAAATATTCACAATATATACTGATCATATTTCCCAGAAGTCTCTACTGCAGGTAAATTTGTGCATTTGCTTTAATGTTTGTACATGTATGGTACATCAATTACTTAGTTATGTCACTACCATTCAAATTTAATTGATTGGCAATAAAAGTAAATGTAACATGTTCATTTGACTTGTTGGATCCACGATGACAAAACCATTCCAGTTTAGATACAGTTTTGGTTGGAAAATGTAGCATGTTTGTAGGTGTCTGTAATTCTTCTGATTGTAGATATGAGTTGAGAACTCCCATTTGGAAAAGTTAATTCTCAGCTTTCATTCCAGCAAGTGAGAGTCCACTATTCCAGTGTACATTTGCTTGTAGACCTGTTAAGTCCCAGGTGTTTACTGCAGATCAGTAGCTGAAATGCAGCTTGCCTGGCTAGAATGCTGGGAGGATCTATACTAATGAAACCACATCATTTCATTATTTTTTTTAACAGGGACACCAATATAATGATTAATTTACTTCAAGGTTAATGGCAGATCACAACCGACAAAGTGCATATACCACCACCAACTGTACCAGAGTACTTAAGGTGCATATACCGCCACCAACTGTACCAGAGTGTGATGCCGGTCACTAATGCTTATTCTTCTTCTTCTTCTTCTTTGGGGATTAATGGCGAATCGCAACCAACTGATGGTGCATACACCGCCACCAACTGTACCGGAGTGTGAGGCCGGTCACGGCCCACCCAATTCATCACCACCCACCTCACTCCACCACCCTATCAGATTAAAATGCAGCCCACCACCCCCTACCTACCCACCTACCTACCTACCCCCTCCCTAACCTCCCCCGTCCCCTTCATTAACTCGTGAACCATCTCCCCCGTGACGTCAGTGACACCCATAAACGCCCTAGCAGCACCCACCACAACATCAATCCTAGCATTCCGACCCTTAACCTGACTACAAACATTCACCACACTACACAAAAATGCCAAAAACTCAACCCTACCCACCACCAATGAATCCTTGCCAATCACACACTCACGCTTACACGTCTCAGTCAACACCACTCTGTGAACACCCATACCGTCCTCCAACACCGGGCCTACAACCCTCTCCTTCTCCACCTGCACACCAACCTTAAGTCCCCCCACTCACCGCACTGCTTCCGTATATGTGACCTTATCCACCACCTTAACCCTCTGTGCCTCCGCTGCCCTCTTCTGAACCACACACCCTCCAAACGCCGCACTGTGCTCCCCACCACAATTACAACACCTCACCTTGGTCCCTACCCCACACTTGCCATACTCATGCTCACCCCCACACCTACCACACCTACCCCACCCTCTACACACCACAGCCACATGCCCCATACGTTGACAATTAAAACACTGCAGTGGCGGCGGCACATATTCCCTCACAAAAAAACTGAGACACCCCAAGCGCACCCTACTCGGCAACGGCCCTCCAAAATCCAACAACACCGTGGGACTCACCTTCTCTAGCCCCAGTGCCCTACTACCCATCCGTCTCGCGTCCAACACCACCCCACCCGACACCACCTCTTTCAACTCCTCCATAGACAGGTCCTCAGGGACACCGTGATCACCCCTCTCACCTTCACCGCACTACCAGGCACCATACACGTCACCCTACCCCCATTCAACACCTCTAACTTCAACAACTTATCCCTCATAGCCACACTACCCACCACAAAAAGAACCCTTCCACCACTCAAACACCTAGCATCAATCACCCTCCCAACCTTATCCCTAATCGCCGCTGTGAGTGACACCGGGTGTAACAGCCTACCTGTCGGGGCCGAAAACACCACAATCACCTTAAACCCCTGCTCCCCACCACCAAGCGCCAACCCTTCACCCTCTCCCGAACTACTCCCACCTCCCTCTTTCTTCCGTGCACGCTTCTTCTTCCGCCGACCGCCACGTGCCTCCTCAAACCCTACCATACTATCTGCACCCACACTTCCATCCGAGGTCCCTTCCATGCCGACCACACCCCCGGCACAGCCGACGCGACCTGCCACCAACCCGGTATTCACGTTACGTTCTCTCTCCAGAGCCAGTCGGTCGTATTCCCTAACCTCAGCCAGCTCCTGTGCCAACTCCACCGCAGTGGATCCCCACAAGGACGCCATGTCCTCCGGCTTCTGGAGAGATTCACCGACTGGTCCACTCCAGTTCCTGTTGTGTTCCATTCAGCTTTCCCCCTGCCAAAGCCGATAAAGAAACTTGTTTGCGTATAGTCCTCGCGAAACCGAGTACTGACTCCCAGCCTCCTCAATCCCACACCGGAAAAAACCACCCGTCGCTCTACCCTCATGAGTCCTAATGCTTATTCTCTTTATACAGTTTAACCATATCGTATGGAACAATATTGTCTATAACGGTTGGCCAAAAAACTGACTGAACACCACCCCCTCTATGAAACATCCTAATATAATTAATACCAGGTGTGCCATGCCATTTTCAATTACTAACAAGTTACCAACCATGGCCCGGTTCCCCAAAACGTTCTTATCGCTAAGTAGTTCTTAACCTATTCCTTAACCTCTCTCTTAACCTCATGGCACGGTTCCCAAAACATTCGTACGCTAAGCATTTCTTCTGTAAGTCACACTTTCGTAAGGTTGGTCTGGACCATTCATAAGCTCTCTCTTAGCGTTGTTTGATCTCAGCCGCTAGTCGCCGCCACTGTGCAGCAGTCTTTAGAAATCAATTATTTTCATGGACATTTTAAGACTAATAATAAAATATGTTCGCAATGGATACAGGCCTATTTATGAAATTGATTTAATTTGGTATCAGAACTAATATGTGGTAATTAGCCTAGGCTATTTCGTAATGTCATTAAAGCGTTTAAATTGGCAATCACTTTTGATAATTAAAGTCAAACAATTTGGCTCTAAATGGCTAAGATCTAGAAATGGGTAAGCATGGTGGTGTCCAGTAAGCGACCAACTATGGCAGTGATCCAACGTGTCCTTGTATTGAATCAAAGACGACTCAGAGTCCGCGGCCATGTCAATTGTTTTATTCTGCAAAACTTTTGACATTTTTCCTGACGTGGCTATATTAAAAAAAGTTTGCCTCCCAAGACAAGTCATTAGGAAGCTGCTGGACCTTCTCAGACCTGCGCTTGCCAGGCTAACACGGCAGAATTTTGCTTTAAGCCCTGAAGTCCAGCTGCTTGCAGCGCTAAGGTTTTTTGCTACAGGTAGCTTCATCGAGGTCGTGGGAGAAAGAGCCTACAATGTTGCACACGTTTGCACATGCAACGTTGTCGAGTGTGCAATTGGAATCTGGAAGCTGCGCTTTCGGTGCCTGCACAAGTCGGCAGGTGGACTGGGCATGAAGCCTCACAGCTCTTGCGCAGTTACGGTGGCAACGGCCATACTCCATAACATGGCTGTGTGAGGAGGCGCAACTATTACGGAGGGGGAGGAGGTGGAAGTGGATGAGGAGGAAGATGGAGAGGGAGAAGTTGAGGTCCTCCATCCTCCACAGAGGGCTGCCCTGCACGCTGCCGGGGTTGAGGCAAGGCAGCTTTTTATTGCAAATGTTTTTGATTGATTTATATTTTCTTTTTGGAATAACTTGCTGAGCTATCATTAGCCATCATCCATGATTGAATGGACTTTTCTTTTGATTCGTATTATGGTGGAATGTTTATTTTTTTGAAAAATAAATGGTATTTTCAAACCTTGCATCCATTAAATGTTCTGTGTGTGATTCTAATCCTTTAAACCTTTACTCTATCATGCCATCGTGTCCATTCCATAAGTGCTCTATGCAACGCCAATCATTGCATGCTTCTCTTAAGGTTGGTGAAGGAGCCTACACCTTATAATTTCTCAGTCAAAAGTTGACATATGCCCAAATTAGCAAGTCACATTGCTTATTCATCTTCATTAATTTATTGGGCATTGAATGCAGGTCACATGGTTGTCAGAGGATTCCCTTTCTGCTGCTTTGCCTCATGCATAGCTTATGTTTAGCCTTACACATCATCAAACACACAGATAATGTACATTATGAACTAATGTCTTGAAGCAGCCTCTTCAAAGTAGCCTTTACATATGAATGTGCTGTGCACTTAGATTGACACTGCTTAATTTCCTTGTGGATAAATAAGGTATCTCATGGATAGAGCAAGATTTTATGCGTAGGTTTCCAATGGCAATAGAGAATCAGTTGTTAACTCATTAAGGATGACAGAATGACATACAATCTTGTTGATGATCAAGTATTTTTAATGAAAATGCGCGTACAAACACACACAGACACGGTCACTGGTGTGACTGTTGCTCAGCAACTATAAAGACAAACACATACCAAAATCAGATTAGGAACTGTAAACCAAAAAAAATAATAAGTGTATTACATCATTTTTAGACGTCGTTAAACCCACGTCAAGAAGCGGGACAACGGGATGAGGAGGGTGGATGATTAGCGAGGGATACAACATCTCGTGTGAACACATTACTGACAATTTGATAACTTAATTAGTAGTCTATATTTTACTGATAACTTAAACTATACTAAAATAAATGTTACTGGAATAATTTGAGGAATGTTTCATTTACATAGAAAGTGTTGTCTTTCTTAACGCCGTATGCACCTTCGCGTGAAGTGAAAAATGTATTCCTGAGCAATCGATGCCAACTAATTCAGCACCTTCACTTGGGACAGCGCCTTTGTAACGTCGAACTTAAGAGGCAGCGTGTTAAGAAGCTTCCTAAGGGCTACTTCGGGGAACACACTTAGGAACATAAACAACTTCGGTAAGATATATCTTTTTGAGTCTTCTTAGCGGGCTAAGAGTGAATGTTATCGGGGAACCGGGCCCATAACAGTACATGTTAGCCATCAAGATATGGTCATTCAATTTGATTAATTTACATAGATTCTCACATTATTAAAAAAATTTATCATCTCCTGCAGGCTAAGATAAGATTCTGTGATGATATGGTAACTCCTTTTATTCATTGAACACATTAACTCAATTACCACAAAATCATTCCATGTTACACCACATTTCTAGCCTGGAAAAATCCAGACCCAAATCCGGAGGATATTTGGGTCTGGCTTCGAGTAATGAAAATGACCCAACTCGAGGGGCGGCACCAAGCATGCATTTGAAAATCTCAAGGTACGCAATTGGATAACACTACGACCAATCACCAGTGGTTTTTCGCTAAGCCCCTATGGCGGAGCTATCTGGTAGATAAAACTCTTGCCGTATCAGGTCGCAAAACAGCAAAAACGTCCTTTTATAAAAAAGGAATGATTCAAGCGCCGTCTTCTGTTCCTCTTTTAGACAAAAAGCCAAGTCTAACTCGTTCATTGTAGTGGCCAAAGTCGTTTTAAACAACTGGTGTTAATCCATAGCGATTTTACAATGTTTACTAATGATTTCGAGGTTGCAGCGCTGTCGTGTCGTCATCTGTTTAACACACCTCTGGCAAGCCTATATCAGATACACCGATGTGATTGGTGCAGCTCGGCTACAAGGGCATAGTTAATGAGCAGAGTTACTCTGTGCCAGAGTAACTTGCTGAGCAAATTCAAATTAAAACTTCACATTATGGTGCCTTCTAAAAGTGATGTGCAGTAACAGTTGTTTCACAGCAGTTTGTGAGACTGCACATCAAATGCATTTTAATTGGAAAGTAGCATATAGCACGACTGCCAGATCTGTTGGGACATCATGTAATGACCAAAGTATCTTTACTAGAACTACCTTTTCTGTTATGGGAGCTCTAATTTTGTATTACAGTGTATTTGTATATTCAATCACTGTCACTTAAATTTATTAGGCATTATAGATGTACCAGATGAATATATCCATGTGGAAGGCAAAAAACAAAGAAATCATTGTAAAATTAAAACCTGCAATGGAGCATGCTGGGAATTATTATAATAAGTGGTGTGGCTAACAGTGAGCCACATAAACCACACATTTAGACCAAAACTTAAAGGAGTGTTCCACAGTAAATCAGTTTCATAGTATACCATTTATTTACAAACGTTACCATAGATGATTTATGTCATATACACGTCTGCTCTTTTTCAATACATCAGAGAAAAGCCGATAGTATATTTCAGTTCCTTCCGCATCCACTGGGGTGCTTCTGTATCCGTCTAAACTTGAGGTACCACAACTCCCAGAATTCCAAGCGAATGTAGTGCCCGTCCCCGTTTGAACACACCGACACAGAACATGGGCAATTCAACAGCACACCTCTGTAGAGCTTGATGCTAGAAAGTTATACATATTTGTTTTTGAAATTGTAGTCCAATTTCTATTCATCCTGCCCGTTTGGTGTTCTGTACCTGGTTGCAGAAATTACAAGCAAGCCCAAAAAGAAGGAGTAATCTTTCACACTTTACAATATAAAAAAGTTAGGGTATGCAGTCGGCATTTTAGGTAGGAAGATTACGAAAGGGATCTACGTGCTGAATTAACCGGCACTACAGCCCGAAAGCAGCTGAAAAGCAATGCGATCCCATCCATTTTCCTTTATCTAGAAAGAGTAGCCTATATATAGTAAGGTATAGTAATTTACCCACTCAGCTAGCTACTAAATACAGCTGGCACACTACACATACAGTACAATAACATTACCACACAGACACAATGTGTGCTACATTATCAAGGTAAAATAGGTTTAATAAACTTACTCATCTGTTAATGATCTCTTTCCATGTGTGCTGGAAAACTTCAGTGATTCAGTGACGCATATGCGGTCGTCAGTCATTTTTGGTTCAACCCTTACAAGTAAAGCTTGTCCACGATCCCATTCATTGTAGCAGGTGCTTTTTTCTTCAGTAGACATGGATGGACATTCCCACAGAAGCATTTAGGCAATTAGAATTTAACCGCGTTTCAACTGGATTATCTGTAGAACATGCTGCCTTGTTGAAGCTGGATATCAAACTCCATTTGTTGTAAATGTTCTTTGGTGTACTCAGGCACAAACATGTATGGTTGGATGTCACTCAGAATGTAAAAGCAAGTTGTAAAATTCCTCATCTGCAAATCCTAGATTAGTAGCAATTGTGTTACCAGCGACTTTGGTTACGAACTGTTTCACAGAATCCAGAGAACATGCCGGGTGGGTGGGGCTTGGAACAAGGAAGCCAGCATTGTAGTTCTATACATACTGAAAAAATCATACCACCTCGTCTGTTTAGCATTAAAATGGCTGATCGAAAAGTCACAGAAAGACAAGCTATACCTTACAAAATCAAGGACAACCGAGGCTTTAAATAGTAGGTTTGAAAGCCAGATCAGTATAACAGGGATGCTTATTTTCGCGACCAAATACACGCCTACATTCATTTTCTCATCTCCAAAGTCCATTCGACTCACACGGTGATGTCAGCGTGTGAAAATTCCCCGCAAAATTTCTAATCTTGCTCTTTTACTAGCCAAGCATGGGTAAAACATATCTCACTGTTCTACAAATGTCTGGGAGAAGCTACTAGCACCTCCAGATAGCTGTAGGGTGAAGTATCCCTTTAAGAGATATTTCTATTATGGATTTGCTTGCATTTTGAGATTTACAGTATGTTGCTTTTCAGGTAACATCAGGTTTTGGTAACATCAGCTGCTTTTCTATGGGCTCAAATAAGGGCCAATAATTTTCTGAGGTTGCAAAGTGATGTTTGCATGTGTAAAAAAGTTTTGCGTCTGTGGAAATATTTTGTGAATGTGTAAAAACGTTTTGCATCTGTAGAAATATTTTGTGAATGTGCAAAAAGGTTTTGCATCTGTAGAAATATTTTGTGAATGTGTAAAAAAGTTTTGCATCTGTAGAAATATTTTGTGAATGTGTAAAAAAGTTTTGCATCTGTAGAAATATTTTGTTATAGTTTATTTTTGTCCTCTTTGGGAACCATCACCTTAACGTGGTGGAGAGGTTTGTGTGTCCCTGTGAACCTGAGGGCTGTGTTGTCTGAAGTTTTTGTGCTCCTGGTAGGGTCTCCCATGGCAAAGTGGTCTTAGGTGAGGGGCCAGACTAAGAATGGTTCACAAAAAACCCCAATGAACAAGCGAGGAAGAGAGAGAGAGACCCTGCCCGGAGGAAGCCCGGGGCCCCCATCTGGAGCCAGGCCTGGATGGAGGACTCCTCAGCGAGCGCCTGGTGGCCAGGTTTGCCACGGAGCCCGGCCGGGCACAGCCCGAAGAAGCAAAGTGGCACCTCCCTCTCCATCCCATGGGCCCACCACCTGTGGGAGGAACCGCTGGGGTAGGGTGCGCTGCCAAATGGGTGGTAGTGAAGGTCAGGGGCCTCGACGGACAAGACCTGGGCAGCAGAGGCTGGCTCTGGGGACGTGGAATGTCACCTCTCTGTGGGGGAAGGAGCCGGAACTGGTGCGGGAGGTGGAGCACTACCAATTAGATCTGGTGGGGTTTACCTCTAAGCACAGTCTCGGTTCTGGGGATACTCACAAGCCACCGGCTGAGTGCCGCTACATTGGAGTTTACCCCGGTGGACGAGAGGGTCGCCTCCCTGCGCCTGCGGGTTGCTGGGGTGAAAACTCTTGACTGTTGTTTGTGCATATGCACCAAACAGGAGTTCAGAGTATTCGGCCTTCTTGGAGACCTTGAATGGAGTCCTGTATGGGGCTCCAGTTGGGGTTTCCATAGTTCTGCTGGGGGACTTCAACGCGCACGTGGGCAATGATGGAGACACATGGAGAGGCGTGATTGGGAAGAACGGCCTCCCTGATCTAAACCTGAGTGGTTGTTCGTTGTTGGACTTCTGTGCTAGTCATGGATTGTCTATAACGAACACCATGTTCGAACATAGGGATACTCATAAGTGTACTTGGTACCAGAGCACCTTAGGCCGAAGGTCAATGATCGATTTTAAAATTGTTTCATCTGATCTGAGGTCGTATGTTTTGGACACTCGGGTGAAGAGAGGGGCGGAGCTGTCAACCGATCACCATCAGGGTGAGAAGCTCAGTCATCCGTAAGGATTTTAGAGTAGAGCCACTGCTCCTTTGCGTTGAAAGGAGCCAGTTGAGGTGGTTTGGGCATCTGGTAAGGATGCCCCGTGGGCGCCTCCCTAGGGAGGTGTTCCAGGCACGTCCAGCTGGGAGGAGGCCTCGGGTAAGACCCAGGACTAGGTGGCGGGATTATATCTCCAACCTGGCCTGGGAACGCCTCGGGATCCCCCAGTCGGAGCTGGTTAATGTGGCTCGGGAAAAGGACGTTTGGGGTCCCCTGCTGGAGCTGCTGCCCCCGCGACCCGATCCCGGATAAGCGGATGAAAATGGATGGATGGATGGAAATATTTTTTGAATGTGTAAAAAAGTTTTGCATCTGTATAAATATTTTGTGAACGTCTGCAAATGTTTCGTGCAACACTGGAGTTACAAAACCCAAGTTATGAGTTGCGAAATTTTGACTGTCAAAACAGGGCCAAAACGCAATCCAATCAGCTCGTTGCTTATTGATTAGCCAGTCAGAATGCTGCCCACTGGTCAACCATTTCAATCCTTGATGTAGCTTGCATTACACAGGATCATGTGTATTTATTATATACTAAGCGATCCAGATTGTGTATGTAAATGGTTGTATTAAAATATTATAAGTCAGTAAATATGTCACACTATTTACGGAAGTGGGCAAAAGATTCTAGCGATTCAAGCGCATTCTCGTTACTTCTCCGCATTCTGGTCAACACGGAGGAGTACGAGGCTGGCGCTTTATCACAAGCATAGACCGTTCACATGTAACACAGGGAGCCAGATTCTTTAGTGGATTCCTAGCCTTTCATAGTTTTGCATTCAGAAGAATAGCGTTTGATTCAACGTGATAAAATCGATTAACAACAAAGGAAACATTTCACATTTCATAAATATGCCACTAAACTTTATGAGAATAGTGTGACATATTTACTAACATATATTATTTGAATAAGACCATTTACATTTGGAATCTGGATCGCTTACATATATATAATAAATACACAACATCCTGTGTAATGCTAGCTACATTCAGTGTTGCCAACTATTTTTCATGGAAAGTAGCTAAAGCCTGCTCGAAAAGTAGCTAAATGTCGCTAGATGACGTCAAATGCTAATTAACATATTTGTGACGTCATCACGTCCACTGAAATAAGATTCTGCACACAACAGAAAAAGGAATGAACAGCTGTTTAAAAATCTCTTGTTGTGATTAAGTGCATGAAAATAATAAAATAAACAGTAAAATTAAACCCTTTAAATTTAAAACAAAAGGGAGGAAACAATACTGATAGGTCACTGACAAGGCTGTTTCCCCTGCTCATCTCTCTCTCTCTCTCTCTCTCTCTCTCTCTCTCTCTCTCTCTCTCTCTCTCTCTCTCTCTGTGAGTGCTTTCAGATGGGGTAGTAGGGGCTTACCGCAGCACCCGCTGCTCATTGAGAAGAGTAAGAACAAGTCTCCAAAAGTCGCAAATAACACCACAAAAAGTCGCTAAATTTGTCGCTAGTTGCTTTTTAAAATAAAAGTTGCTAAAGAGGCCTGAAAAGTCGCTAAATCTAGTGACAAAGTCGCCAAGTTGGCAACACTGGCTACATTAACGATTGAAATGGTTGCTCGGTGGGCAGCGTTTTGATTGGCTAATCAATAAGCAACAAGCTGATTGGATTGCGTTTTGGCCCCGTTTTGACAAGTAAAAATTTGCAAAAGTTTTGTAACGCCAGTGTTGCACAAAACATTTGCAGACATTCACAAAATATTTCTACAGATGCAAAACTTTTTTACACATTAACAAAATATTTATACAGATGCAAAACTTTTTTACACATTCACAAAATATTTCTTCAGATGCAAAACTTTTTTACACATTCACAAAATATTTCTTCAAATACAAAACTTTTTTACACATTCACAAAATATTTCTACAGAAGCAAAACTTTTTACACATTCACAAAATATTTCTACAGATGCAAAACGTTTTAACACATTCACAAAATATTTAGACGGATGCAAAAGATTTTTACACATTCACAAAATATTTCCTCAGATGCAAAACTTTTTTACAAATGCAAACATCACTTCGCAACCTCAAAATATTATTGGCCCTTATTTGATCCCATACTTTTCTTACAAATTAATCACCTGAATATGTTTGAAACACATTTTTCTGCACACATAAGCATACTATTTGATAGAACACTCAATATTATTTTATCTATTCTAAAAAAAAATGTTGGGCCTTTTTTAACTTTACTCTGATTGATGATGCCCTGTTATATATATATTTTTAAGTTAACACAGGTGTACATCAAAATGTTTTAGAGTGATTGTTATATACAGAATGAAAACTCTGCTGCCAGTAAATTACTGTAAATGTCAGAAAATACAGTAATGAGCTGTAAACTAGAAACACATTACCAATGCTTTAAATACACAGCACTTTACTGGCAACTCTGCTGCCAGTAATCTACTGCAAACGTTAGAAAATACAGTAATGAGCTGTAAAATAGAAACACATTACCAATGCTGTACATATACAGCACTTATACAGCAATTATTAAAAGTGTACTGTCTATGGTCCTGATCTGTCTCTGATTGAGAATGTGGCGCATGTCCCATAATGTATTAGTAATGTTTTTTTCAATATAGTACAGTGTTAATTCAATTTTAAAATAACTTTTTTGTTGTTTTTTTGTCTTTTTCCATACTTTCACAAATCTTTAGGAATTGGGGCTTAAGATAGAGTATGTTTCCCTGCACTACGTAACTTTTTTGAGACTACAAAAATACAAAGATTTTGTAAACATTAAGAACTAGCATGTTGGATCCAGGGGGTGAAAACATAAACTCAACAATAGCAAATACAGAGAATAGTATACATTCTTGACTTATATTTACCAAGTATTATTCCTGTTTTAAGTAAAAACAAACAAAAAATATTTAAAAAATGTATGTAAATTTTGGGCACACAGGACAAATGAATGGAAAGTTACATAGTGTAGCTTTAAAAATGAATGAAAAATGTGTAAGTGTAACAAACACTTTGGATGTTTTGCTTCATCATCAGATTCTGGTTGAGACGGTACTATGAGGAAAGTGAGCCTGATAACTGGACTCAAGAGGACCCTTCAGGGGAGCACTGTGCAGCTTCAAGTTTTCAAGGTTTAAATGTGTGGAACGATCTGTCTTGTAAAACAATTACCAGATTTATCTGTGAGACAATTAGTGCTATTTAACATTTATTGTTAACTTAATCTTACTTAATTAAACGAAACATACTTTGTATTTTGAAATAACTCTTGTAATGCATAATGTTGACCTCTAGAGAGAAGCATAATCAAAGTTAGTGAACACGTTACATAATATATCACATTACATGCTATAGACAGGATAATGACAAAATTGTTGGGTTATTCAGTAAAAGAAATACGTATATCTTGAGATTAATTTTTAAAATGAATAGTGCATAAAACCTGTTCGAATGTCTGACTATTTTCCTGCTTTTCTGTGCACAGGTATACATATAGATATCATACAGATATACTGTATGTATTGTTATTTCCATTAAATCAACTCAACAATTTTAATATGCTAGAACAAGCATGTATAATATTTACCACATTAACCTACACAGGATCCTCCGGCTGATCTGCAGTTGTAATCAAAATTGTTCAACCCCCATTGCTAATCTGGTTTATTGTTAAAATGTACAGATTGTCAGCTGTTTACAATGAAAAAAATCAAACAAAATAGATTCAAAAGAATAATTCAATTGATTTTCCAAAATCTCAATATTATTCAACCCCCTGAATAAAATTCCTCACAACAGCACAAATATGCAAAGCAGGTGTTTTCTCAAGCACTAAGGGCTGCATTAGTTCCACCAGGGGGGTATTCCATAAAGGTTGCTTAGAAAAGCAAAGATTAAAGTCCTAAACGAGACTTGAATGAACGGAACTAAGCAGCTGCGCTCAAATCGGTTCCATAACTGTAAGTTGAAGCTCATGTGATCTCACTAATTCAAACTAGGTTCAAATAGTCTAGCTAATAGCGCGTGCACGCCATTCTTAAGAAGCCCTGATGGTGGAGCATAGATTCATCAATTTACCATGGCAAATATAAGGGGAAATAAAGAGCAACGATATTCACCGCGACTGAGCAGCGTTTGCTTTCCGAAACATATGATTACCGCAGCAGTTAATCAAACAAAAGAGAAAGGCTGGCAAGAATTTGCTGATCGTTTTAATGTGTAGCAACTACTTCCCAGTAGGCAATCGATGGTGCGCCGCCATGTACATTACTATAATCAATTAAAGTCAAATACCATATTTGTCACAATACATTGACGTGTGTGTTTGTGTGTGAGAGAATAATGACTAACTTTGACAGCAGCAATTTAAATGAAGAAAAAATATTTTTTGTTTCAGAATAATAGCGCTCATTCAATTGCATGACATTTTGTTGTAAATTCATTTTAAAGATAGTGAATTATATCAAATAAAATTTTGTTGGCTATACTGCCTCAAGTATTCGAGGGTTTGAGACTATATTTGGGTTAAACACATCCTATTGAACATGTATCCATAGCACATGTTTCGGCACGAGGAATAGTTTAGTTTAAATGAGACAATATATTCATAACATTTAGTGTACTGCATATCTTTAACAATAGTTATTTAAAACATTAATCTTTTTTTCCTAACAAACCATTATAATAGTTCCTTAAACACACAACATAATTTGATTTAATTATAATTCACTAGTTTTAAAATGAATTTACAACGATTATTTCATGCATTGGAATGAGCGATATTATTCTGAAAAAAACTCTGCGTTCGTGTAGCTAGCACAATACAGTGTTGCTGAAACAACGGTAATCAAAGAGGACATGTCCGGTGAAAACCATCCTTGGTTGCCTCTCTCTCCCTAGACAGGCAATTTTATGTAGCACAGCACATGAAACTACAATGTCATCTACAAATACATATGCTGTCCCTTCCCTCGAATCCATACCGCTCAAGCAGGTAGTTGTCAGAAAAAGCCAACGCGTCTGCCCTGTCCCTGAAAGTACATTCTCTTTTAAATGCCCTGCATATGATTATCGATACCTCATCCACCACCTTACAAATGAAAGGACACGCCATGATTATGCGTCCGACACATTTGGTTTGAGCTCCCTATTTATAGACATTTAATTTATTAATTACAACGATCACAACGATTAATTTTTGGACTGATAATGGTTACATGATATGAAATGGCATTATGCCAGAGAGTCTGATGTAATATCATCACATTCCAAGCACAGGTCAGTGTTAACGGTATTCTGGTTACGCATCAAGCTAGGCTTAGCCTGACAATTAGCCGGCCCTGGACCAGGTTAGTTTCCCAGCATAAGTTGCCAGGGTAACTGAGTTTGAACTATTTTCAGTTAGCTTTATGGAACGGAAGTCACTGAAAATAAGCCTGACTAAGCAAAATAAGCCTGACTTGTTTTCTAAACTAGTTTTATGGAATACCCCTCAGGTTTGCTTGAGCTGGAACACATGAAATACCTAAACTGGCTAAGGGTTTGTTGAATGTCATGTTTAGCTGCATGTTAGAAACATGGCTAAGAGTTGAGAGAAGAGATCATTGCCCTTCACAAACAAGGAACAGGATACACAAAGAAAGCGAAGGAATTAAATGTTCACAGAGACACCGTTGAAAGCATAATTTGAAAGTTCAAAGTTAAGGGAATGGTGGTTATACTACCTGGACAGGGCAGAAAAAGGAAGCTATCAATGGCTGCAACCAAATTTCTGAAATGGCAGGTTGTGAAAAACCCTTGAGTGACCGTAAAGACTGCAGCAAGACTTGGTTGCAAATGGCACTGAGGTTTCACTGAGCAGAGTGAGGCAAAAACTACATGCCAAAGGTTTCCATGCCAGAAATCCAAGACGTACACCATTGCTGACCCAAAAGCATAAGAAAAGTTGATTCAAATATGCTCAAAATCATATAGAGAACCCAAAGAGGTTTTAGGATTTTGTTCTGTGGGGCAATGAAACAAAACTCAAAGGCGTAGGCATGATAGATCAGCGGTATGTCTGCACTGTAAAACATTTTTGTAAATTTACAAGGAAATTCTACAGTAATATACAGTTTTCTTGACATACAGCACATTACTATAAACATAAAACTGTTAAGGGTGTTTCAGAACCTCCCTCTGCAAATGTTTGTAATTACAGTATTTAACTGTAAACTAGTACACCAGGGACTAGTTGATTAGTAGACAAGTTAAATCAGGTGTGCTAGCTCAAATAAATAGACTTGCTGGTGGTACTTGAGGAGAGGTTAACACATGATAACAAATGTTTCCATCACAGCAAATATCTGGAGGGTATTGCACAAAAGTAGAATAAAGAAATCCAGGATAACTGAAAAAGCGCAGCTTGACTTAGTGTGATCTGCTCATCGCGGCTTAATCGGTTGCACGTTTGCTTAGCCAGGATGAAAAGGTGAAGCTATGTCAAGCCAGATGTAGATATTCGGGATAAGTGCACGTTCACGGCTTTCTTAAATAGACCACTGTATCGATCACAGATTTACTGGTGCAGAGATTGAGAAGACGCGTGCCACATTAGTTACGAGGTGGTGAAGCAAAGAATATGCAATAAATATGATTATTTACAATATTTAATTACTAGCCACTCCATAATTTTACAAAAAGTTTTATTTGCTGTTTATGTGTTAAGTGTGCTGGTTGTACTGTAAATTGTCTTTGAGTAGCCTACCATGTAAAGCAATAAATAAATGAAATGTATTACTATTTAGCCTACTTTGCCTTAATAGTGAGCAGAGGGAGTTAATGTTCCCCGAGAACATGTTTTACAAGCATATGGACAAATCTCTATAAACTATGTCTAATCCTAAATATCTAGCTAATTAATGTTCATACAGAACAATTATGACTGGGCAAAAAATAACCTGGCAACTAGTCAAGTTCAAATATAAAAACATTTTGCAGGCTGGTAAGTGCCTTAAGTCTTACCAGTGTGAAAATGGTATGTAGAAATGACTTACAAGATGCCTGCTCACATGTTTTATCTAAACTGATTTTAGCAGTTAGGACGAAGGCTCATTTGTCTGACACCGGGGGGGCACCAGCTCCAGACTTCACCCCCGGTGAGGAAATGGCCCTTGTTGTAAACCAAGGAAGAAACTGCCCTCTTCATACAGGTTACAATTTCTAGTAATGCACATCAAACATAATAAACCATATGGGCATATGTGGACTGCCTGACCTTGTTTTGCCTTGTAAAATCTCCTGCCTGTCCCACTTAATCTCCGGTGCCAGTGCAGGACCCCTTTCCTTCCTCAGACAGGCAATATTAAGACAGTGCAGGCTACAGTGATGTCACAGGCCCAGTTTGGGGGGACCCTCAGGTGGTGGAGACACTGAAAACATGACTTGAGAAGGCCAAATGCCATCTCAAGTCAGGCCCTTGTTCTTGCATGGGCAATATTGTATCCTTGCTGTCTGAGGGTCTGCAAGGGGAGTGAGAAGGTACGTCTCACAGGCATAACCCTCGTCTTCCAGCAGAACGCAAGTAAAACCTTTGACATACTTGTGTGTATCAGTGAAATGTGTGTGGCCTACCTTGTGATAGATGCTGGGAAATTGTACTGGACCTAAACACTCAGGAGTCATGGACAGACCCAGGCCACTTTGCCTCTACATTACTATTGTCACAGATCTAACACAATGCAGTGTTGCCTATTCAGTATACATTTAATGAACAGATATTTTGGCTAGTTGACAGTAACTTAATCATTTTTACCTGAACATTGATATTGTTGAAAGGTTTTCTATTGACATAATCTTCCTCATGGGCCCCTGAGGGGCGTTTAATGTGGATCTGTGTGCAGTCAAGCGCACCAATGACATTAGGTAATGCTGTAACACAGAATAGTCTGAGTATCCTGTGACTGTTCTAATGTAACACTTTTTTGTATTCTGTAATTCATGTTACCTGCAATCTTTTAGAAATCCTCTTTGATGACGCACATTCTTCTGTGGCCAGGGACGGTGATAAAGATGTGTGCCAAGGACTTCAGTGCCAAACACACCTCTGACAGTACGGCAAATAGTGCCTTTGTTCAGTAATTCGGCATCTCCCATGGCATATAAGTACATGCCACTTGCTAAAAAGTGCAGTGCAACACAGACCATCTGTGGGATGGTGAGAGCATGGCTTCGCACTGCGCGGTGCTGAATCTTGGGACCCAGCAGTCTGCACAAATAACGGATTCCATGTCGAGAAATTCTATAGGGTGAATTCAGTTAGAGTGGGACATCAGGTTGGTAGGACACTTAAGCTTTTGGGTACTGCAAAGGGTTAATTTTGTAAGCCAATCATAACAATTGTTACTGTGTCGTAGCTGAATGTCTATTGGATATGAAAGAAAGGTTGTGATTGGTGTGACATAACAACCTTCCACATCTGTGATCTTTCAAATTGCTTGAGTCCTGGGACCTCACAGTAAGCCACCCGGCCAGTGTAAATCTATTTTAGAATAATAAGGTTGATAATTCTATCACTTATGATGTAACAATAAAACATTTGTTTTACATACATTTATACTGTCTGTGTATTAGAGAATAATAACAATGAGCATCTAACTGTATAAAATATTTGTGAAAATTAGATTCACTGCATTGTCCCACTCAACCTGACAGGGGTAGGTTGAGTGGGACAGTGCATTTCAGGTTGAGTGGGACAGTTTTAGGGCTAACACAGTGAATTTAGGAAACATCAGAAACCAGTCCCCCATGACTCCACCCTCAAAACTGAGCCAGCCACCCATGCCTCAACCCTCACAACTGGGCCACCCTCTCTACCCAGCACTTCAACAGCTGAGTGGGCTTCCATTGTATGGTTCTCAGACCTTATTGAAGTACCTAGAAGAGAGAGGGGAAAGAAGAGGATGATGGCGAGGGCACCCAGCTACAACCTAACAAGCCAGGAACACTTCAACATTGTACAGGCCAAAGCAGACAAAAAGAAACCAAAAACAACCAAAGTGTGTTAGCCTGTTGGTTTACGTCCCCAAAAAACATTTCAGGGAAGTGACCGCTGTACTGGTTGCAAGAGGGTCTTTGGGGATGCGACCCAAATGCCAATGAGAAATTGGTGGCTTGCTGCCACTGCCAACGGTGGTATCTTGAGTCCTGCAGAGAGCACAACGAACTAATGGATGACGATGAATTCATCTGTCTTGGATGTGTTTACTTATGTGGTTAAAATGTGGTAAAAGGTTTTTTTTAATTTAATCTTTTATTTAACCAGGTAAGTTGACTAAGAACAGTTTCTTATTTACAGCAACAACCTGGGAGCAATTAGGGTAAAGTGTCTTGCCCAAGGACACAACGACATTTGGCTCAGTCGGGAATCGAACTGGCAACCTTCCTACTACAAGTCTGACTCCCTATCTACTGAGCCATCTGCGCCCCAGGCTAAATGAAAGTTCCATTAATTGAATGTAGAGTGAAGTTTACAATTTTACAATTTTTTCATAAATTTCAGATATGTATTTTAAAAAAATCCTTCCAAGTATTAATTAATTGAAGGTCACCGATGTTGTATTTTACGCTTCGTAATGCGCCACCCATTTTCAATGCATGTGTAACCGGTAGATTACGTAGACTGTCACGTTTCAACTTCATGTAACATTTCAAAACATCTAAACAACTGCATTGATTTCTATCTAACTCGTGACAGCAATAGTGACAAGTAATGCATGTTAATAAAAATTTAGCAGAACACATTCAGAATACAGTGGAATGAATGTTAAACACGTTAATTTCGGATCAGAGCGACAACTGATTTAACACAAGGCTCTGGGATATATCTTAGCCTGGTTGTTAGCCTGCTCTGGAGCAGACTAGCTCCAAAGACTAAATCTCCATGGTTACTTGGCTGGGTTAAATTCAACCAGCTTTTGTACAACCAAGTCAAGGCTAAATTTATCCAGAATAGCTTGAATATCCCGGCTTAATCCCTTATCTTGGTTTTGTGCAATACCCCCCGGTGTCATGTGAAATTGTTTGAAAACAGGTTCATTTTGCTCTCAGCTTGCTAGTTGTTAGTTTATTTAAGATTAAACTGTTCAGATTTAAAACATGAAAGCTGCAAAAGCCAGGTCGACATTTGGATTTTTAGTCTTAAATAACATTCAGTACATTATACTTGATATTTTTTAAATAGTTTGAAACATTGTTTCAAAACAAATCTCCTGTGGATTGTAAGATACTGGGCTATTTGTCGATCTATTGAGTATTTGAAGTAATTAAACAAGTGAGTGGCGCAGACAGCAAATTATCCAGTGTTATTTCACACATTGTTATGTTAGCCAATGCATAATTCCTAAATTCTTACATTGAAGGCAAATTGTTACCCTAATGACATACTTGAAACATTCATTAATCAATATAGACTGATCATATTTCCCAGCAGTCTCTACTGCAGGTAAATTTGTGCATTTACCTTAATGTTTGTTCATGTATGGTACATCAATTACTTAGTTATGTCAAATTTAATTGATTTGCATTAAAAGTAAATGTAACATGTTCATTTGACTTATTGCATCCATGATGACAAAACCGTTCCAGTTTAGATACAGTTTTGATAGCAAACTGTAGCTTGTTTGCAGGTGTCTGCAATTCTTCTGATTGCACATATGAGTTCACAACCCCCATTTGGGAAAGTTCACACTCAGGTTTCATTCCAGCAAGTGAGAGTCCATTATTCTAGTGTATTTGCTTGTAGACCTGTTATGTCCCAGGTTTTTACAGCAGATCAGTAGCTGAAATGCAGCTTGCCTGGCTAGAATGCTGGGAGGTAAAATGGTGTATGATCTACACTAATGAAACCACTGTGGAAGCGATACACTTTTTAAACAGGATACCAATATAATATTAATGATCTTCAGGGTTAATGGCAGATCACAACGGACATGAGGTGAATATACCACTACCGACTGTATCAGAGTACTTAAGGTGCATATACCGCCACCCACTGTACCAGAGTACTTAAGGTGCATATACCACCACCAACTGTACCAGAGTACTTAAGGTGCATATACCACCACCAACTGTACCAGAGTGTGAGGCTGGTCACTAATGCTTATTCTGTTTATACAGTTTAACCATATCAAATGGAAATATAGCTGCGAGCAGCGATTGCGGGCCCAAGCCGCTGGCACCGCAACCCCGGTGCCTTTCAGCCGGTGGCACCGCAACCGCGGTGCCTTTAAGCCGGTGGCACCGCAACCCCGGTGCCTTTAAGCCGGTGGCACCGCAACCCCAGTGCCTTTTAATTAGATTGAACAGACTTCATTCAAAGTCAATGCTATCTG
>JACXGM010015893.1:0-20928 GCA_016801145.1 Umbra pygmaea
GCCTACAGCCCTCTCCTGCGCCACCTGCACACCAACCCCAAGTCCCCCCACTCTCCGCACCGCTTCCGCATACGTGACCCCATCTACCAGTTTGACCCGCTGTGCCTCCGCCGCCTTCTGCTGAACCTTACACCCCCCAAACGCAGCACTGTGCTCCCCACCACAGTTACAACACCTCACCGCGACCCCTACTCCACACACTACACCACGCCTCTGGAGACCAGAGCTTATAAAGCCCTAGATTACTCATTAACAGCAGCTGATAATAATTGGCAATCAGATCTAACCAGCTCAAACTACTGACAACATATCAAGACCTGTCAGTTACCTGCGGGTGTCCAGAGGGTGGTACCAACCTACCATAACACACACATTAACCAAACATAAAACAACAGTACCTTAGGATATACAATTAAACACAAAGTTGTTACAAATGCATTCAACTGCACAGTCCCATTTAAAAAAATACTAATGCTAAGCAATTATAAAAGTGAGCAATGTATGGCAATGTAGATATGAATGGGAATGTGTTTTGTTTGTTTGACTTTGGTTTTGTTGAATATTCTCTGCATTTAATAATAATCAATTAAATAAGATTGGACCTAGGCATAAAATAGAAATAATGTAGAATGTAAGAAGGGTAGATGTTATAAGCTATTGCTTTACCCTATACATTTTTGATCAGTATATACTGTTAAGAGTTAAGATGGCACTGCATGAATTAAGGTGATACCTTGTTTTTAGTTCATTTAAATTGTTTGTGTTTTTTTCTTTTGTTTTCTCACTTTCTATATTTTTAAGACTACTGATGTTATGTATGTGAGGTTGTATGATTGAAATAAACTAAAATACAGCCTACTGACGTAGCACTCGTGGTAGTTCGACCCTGTTTTCCTTGAGTGAGAGAGATGAGGGAGACGGTCAAATAAGTACTTCAAACGATTTAGGAACATAGAAAAATGATCTCTTTAACATGTCAAAACATTTGTATGAACGTATGAAGCTTCAACACTTGAGACATACACTGAACAACTTCCACAGACATGTGACTAACAGAAATGTAATTATGTGTTCCTGACAAAGGCAGGGTCAAAATCAAAAGTAACAGTCAGTATCTGGTGTGGCCACCAGCTGCATTATGTACTGCAGTGCATCTCCTCTTAATGGACTGCACCAGATTTGCCAGTTCTTGCTGTGAAATGTTACCCCACTCTTCTACCAAGGCACCTGCAAATTCCTGGACATTTCGGGGGGCGGGGACAGGCCCTCAAATCCAACAGGTTATACTCATGCTCAATGGGATTGCGATCTGGGCTCTTCGCTGGACATGGCAGAACACTGAAATTTCTGTCTGGCCGGAAATCATGCAAAGAACAAGCAGTATGGCTGGTGGCATGTGGCAGGATGAGCCTGGAGAAAGGGTACCAAATGAGGGAGAAGGATGTCTTACCTATAATGCACAGCATTGACAATGCCTGCAATTACTACAAGCTCAGTCCGATGATGCTATGACACACTGCCCAAGACCATGACAGAACCTCCATATCTAAATCGATCTCGCTCCAGAGTACAGGCCTTAATGTAACGCTAATTCCTACAACGATACACGCAAGTCCAACCATCACCCCTGGTGAGACAAAACCGTGACTCGTCAGTGATGAGCACTATTTGGCAGTCCTGTCTGGTCCATCGAAGGTGGGTTTGTGCCCATAGGCAACATTATTATTATGTTCAAGCAGGTGAGCAGGGACCCTGGGCATCTTTCAGAGTCAATAGAGAGGTCTCTTTAGTGTCCTCAGTTTTCACAACTGTGGCCTTAATTGCCGACCATCTATAAGCTCTTGGTGTCGTAACGACCGTTCCACAGGTGTATGTTCATTCAAGTTTTTGGGGTCATTAAACAAGCATGGAAAACTTTGTTTAAACTGTGTTCATTTAAGATTTATGAAGTTATTTGGATTTTTGGATTTTTACGAATTATCTTAAAGATAGTGTCCTGAAAAAGGGTAGTTTTTTTAGTTTAAATGGAAACATTCACTCCAGAGTGTTACCAATCTTTTTTTTACAGTATACTGTCTCCCCTTTGACCCATCCTATGATTCTCACCGGGTCCTTGGTCCTCCAGACTGGCTGAGCCAGGAGCTCCAGCTCAGTAGCTCAGTGACTCAGGCGGAGCTCAAACAGAACATTCCAGGCCGATCATTCCTCATCACTAACTTCTCTTCCTCGCTATCTGCTGCTAAAGCCATTTTCAATCTATCCAAATGTCAACCATTTTCCTCTAACCCAGGAAACTCCATGCCACCTTCTCCCGACTCCTACCCCCCTTCTTCCATCTCTGCACAGGACTTTGTTAACCACTAACAAAAAAAGGTTGATGACATCTGAACCTTATTCGCTCAGCCTTTTTTGCTGACACACATCACTTGTCTATGATTTAACCTCTTTTTTCCTGGTCTCTCCAGATTGAATTTTGCAACTAGAGATGTCCAGTCACCTGACAACCTACCCTGTTAACTCTTTAACTCCTCCTCCAAACCATCTCTGGAGACGTTCTCCAATTCCTTGTTCTCCAGTTTCCTTGTAAACCACAGGTGAATTCATATTCAATGTTCGATTTTACAGTGTAATAAATGTCATAATCCCTTAGTGTGTTGCATGTCAATGGCACGTGTGTAGAGCATAAAATAAAATTACTCAATTATGATTTCAGTTTTAAAAAAATAATTGTTTTCTCACTTTAAGGCCTGACATTTTGTATAACCAGGGTAAAGTGTCTACATGACTAATGCTGTACTCATAATGAGTTGAAATATTTGCATTCAAACATAGCCATACAGCACTTATCCAATCAAATCCAATCAGATCCACTCTACTGTCCCTGCCCTGATCCCAATAGATTCTAAAAAGTGTCTCTTCTGTCTCTGTCATATTTGTTACATCCTTCGTGACCTTTCTATCAGCCTGCCTGAGCACATCATTGATAAAAAGATGGAGGTCATTACAAGCTTTGCTCTGAGACAGGCCTTGTACTTTCCAAGAAAACAAAGGCCACGACTGACACTAGTCTAGCTCGATGGTGGCTTAATTACTGGTCTGGGTTCCACCTCAAATGGCAGCCTATTTCACCATACACAGTGTTGTGGCCCTGGTCGAGCTTACTGCACTAAATAGGGATTAGGATGCCATTTGGAACACAGGCATAGCGCTAATTGGCTGTTGGAGTCATTGACGCAGCACAGACTGTGATATGGTCTGGGTGTGACAGTTACAGCTGCTCCATTTCTGATGTCTGCTCTGCCCTTTGTGTCAGTCTTATTAACCTTTATCTTCCACCACATTCCATGCCTTTTCATTTTCAATTAAGGTTGCTATTTAAATTAACAGGAAGAAGGATGAGAGAATAATTTCACCTTACAGTTTCTTGATAAGTTTGCTATCCAAGTGGTGGAGACGCAGTGTAGTTTTGTAGTTTTGAAGAGTTCATACTGCTTTCTAAGTTGTTGGCCCTATCACATATGTATGCTGTAGGTTCAGATCTGGCCTGAATTTTATACTTTCATGTCAAATAAAGTACAATATTAACTGAAAACTATAGAAAAGTTACCAGATTTGTTTTCATTACAAACTGCTTTCAGTACTCAAGATTTTGTGCCCCTGCATGCCCTTCGGTCTAAGTATAGCACTGTGTATTGTGTACATTACAAAAAGACTGTGATCTGTGGATCTGGCTTCGAATGTAAGTTGCTCTTGACACTACATTTCTAAATCAATCAATCAAATTTATTTTATAAAGCCCTTTTTACATCAGCAGTTTTCACAAAGTGCTTTCACAGATAATCTGCCTAGAACCCCAAAGAGCAAGCAACAAGGTGAAATTGAAGCATTACTCATTTAAATGTACAAATATACATTTGCAATGCATTCTGGGTATTGTTCTTCAAAATAAGTTGCATACAAAATAATATTTTACTCAGGACAGCTAAACAGCATTTTGAATATATATATATATGTATATATATATGGCTGTAGTACATTTCAGTGAATTAACAAATTACTGGAAGTAGTTTCAGTCTGTGCTGCAAATACAGTTTGAAATCTCACCACTCACCACTTCCCCTGGCACAAATTAAAACATGTTACAGTGAAAGCATGGAACTCTCCCCTCGAATCACGACACCACATTATAACAGCAAAGTGCTTCATTGAGAAACTCCAGAGTGAAGCAATGTTTGCAGCTGCCCTTTGGGAGTGTGTGAGCTCTGGTCTGTTGTCAGTGCAGTGTAATTAATCACAGGCTTTAACTGCATTCACTGGGTCCCCGTTGGTTAATTGGACTGTAGCTGCAGAATAAGCTAATGGCATGATTTATGATTGTAGTCATCCAGGTGGAATGCCACCATGCCCCCCAGGTACCCGACTGCCTGCCTGGCTAGCTGGATGGATGACTCCCTCCTGTACCCAGCTTTTTGCTAAACAATTCTACTCCCATTTACTTGTTACACTTAATAATGAGTCTTAATTTTACATTATAACATTTCTAGTGTTGAATAAAGAGTGAGATTCAAGAGCGATCTTGCTGTTGCAATAAATTGGGGTATTTTACAAATTTTTAAGTGAGATTCAACAATCTATCAAATACTGTATTGCGAAATTCAAGACCGTTTTTCTGCCGTAGCAAATGATAGAATGGCTAACATGGCATTTTATATGTAATAAGTTGTATCCAAATATATTTTGTATTATTGTCATGGTTTTCTACAGACTAATATTGTCACGTTGGATGAGGGAATGAAGAGTCAAACACAGACGGATTCAAACACCATTTATACTTTGTAAACCAGCACAAATGGGTGGATAAAGGGTGGCTAAGCTTTAGGCCACATAAACTCTTACAAATATCTCAAGGAGCCTGTAGACATAGTAGTTCCAAATATGCATAGAGCTGACAGGAAAGAAATTTACTCGACAACACACGCAATCAATGTGGAAAGAAATATTAGTAGTCTTCATAGCACAGCAACATAATACACAAACAATTACCTACAAAACTCTCCACATCAGATGGTACTATATAGGCAATCAGGTTTAACCCCTTAACGCGACTGTCACTAATTTGCAACCCTGAGGGTGCGGCACCGAACGATCCAGCCGCCGCAGGTGGAAGTCGCACAGGAGTGAGGGGTCCATCACATCCCTGGCCAGAACCCAGCACCGCTCCTCGAAGCCATACCCCTCCCAATCCACAAGGTACTGGAGGCCGCCCTTTCACCATCTCAAATCCAGGATAGACCTCACGGAATAGACCTGGTCACCCTTACTCTTCAATGGCGGAGGGGGGGCCGCCAGCACCCTGGCCTTGGAGAGAGGGCTTTCCACCCCTGGCCTGAGGGAGGAAACATGAAACACAGGGTGAATACGCATAGTGGGAGGCAAACACAACCTGTAAGACATGTGAATCTTGTGGTGATGGACCGCCAGCTGGAGACGAACATGAGCAGCGTCCCTGGTCTCCTCTGTGCGCCGAAAGCAATCATCCACCGCGGGACCCTTAGTCTGACTCGGGTGCCATGGTAGCAGAACCGACTGGTATCCTAACACGCACTGAAAGGGAGTGAGCCACATGGAAGAGTGGCGTAGGGAATTCTGCATGTATTCAGCTCACACAAGGGATTTAGCCCACTCCCCCGGCCAGTCCTGGCAATAAGTCCTCAGGAACCTGCCCACCTCTTGATTGACTCATTCAACCTGCCCATTGGCTTCCGGATGGAACCTGGAGGCGAGACTGACCGCAACCCCCAGCCTTTCCATAAAGGCTCTCCACACACAAGAAGTAAACTGGGGACCAGGATCAGAGACAATATCCGCCGGGACAACATAATGCCGGAAGGTATGCGTATACAATGCCTCCATGGTCTGTAGGGCCGAGGGCACTCCAGGCAGAGGTAGGAGACGGCAGGCCTTCAAGAACCTGTCCACAACCACCAAGATCACAGTGTTCCCCTCAGAGGGAGGAAGATCGGTGAGGAAGTCAATGGATAAATGTGACCAAGGTCGTTGTGAAACAGAAATAGGCATTCATTTCCCTGCAGGTAGGTGCCTCAGTGCTTTACTCTGGGCGCAATTTGAACAGGAGGAAATGTAAACCCTCACATCCTCGGCTAAGGTGGGCCACCAATACTTGTCCCCCAGGCAGCGGATCGTGCGGCTGATGCCAGGATGACCGGAGGAGCGGTTGGTGTGTGCCTAGCAGATGTACCTGACTGAGGTAGGCACATACTGGTGGGCAGCAGAACAATGCGCAGAAGCTGGCTCCGTGCGTAAAGCCTCCTTAATTTCAGTGTGCAATTCCCAAAGTATGGGTGCAACAATACATGCCTCAGGGACTGTGGGGCTATCATCTGCTGGGTACTCCTCCTTGTCAAACTGGCGAGATAAAGGGTCAGCCTTGCTGTTCTTGCTGCCTGGAATATAGGAAAGAGCATAGGTGAACCTTGTTAGAAACAGAGACCACCTTGCCCGCCGAGGGTTCAGTTTCCTCGCTGACCGAATAAACTCCAGGTTACGGTGCTCAGTCCAAATGAGAAAAGGGTGTTCAGCCCCCTCGAGCAAGTGCCTCCATGCTTTCAGGGCAATGACAATGGCCGACAACTCACGATCACCGACGTCATAGTTACACTTGGCCGGTGTCAGCTTCTGAGAATAGAATGCACAGGGACTGAGCTTCGCAGGGCTCCGGACCTCTGCAACAGTACCACCCCAATCCCACTCTCAGAAGCATCCACCTGCACAACGAACTGTAACGCAGGGTCATGGTCGGCCGGGATAGGTGCACATTAGAGCAGGGCCTTCAGTGAGGTGAATGCGCTATCTGCCTCCTCTGGTCCATCGCAACCTACTTGGCTCACCCTTAAGCAGGAATGTGATCGGAGCTGCAACCTTGCCAAAGCCATGAATGAACCGTCGGTAATAATTGGCGAAACCTAGGAAATGCTGTACTAGTTTTATTGTGGTTGGAGACAATTACAAACAGCTTCAATGCGATCATCCTCCATCTCCACCCTGGTCAAGGAAATGTGGTAAGTCAAAAAGGAGACAGCTTGTTGGAAGAAAATACATTCTTCGGCCTTAACATAGAGCTCATACTCCAACAGACTTCCAACAACTCTGTGAACTAGGTACACATGTTGTTCACATGCGGTCATGTACACCAAGAGGTCATCTATGTACACGACCACTCCACACCCCCACATATCCCAAAAGATGTAATACACAAAAGCTTAGAAGACTGATGGAGCATTCATGACACCATACGGCATAACCAGGTACTCATAGTGGCCTTTTATACAGCTAACCGCTGTCTTATACTTGTCTCCCTCTAGGAAACGCACCAGATTGTAGGCACTTCGTAGGTCCAATTTTGTAAAGAAGTGCACACCATGAATAGTCTCAATTACTGACTAAATTAATGGAAGGGAATAAGTGTAGCGCTCCGTGATGTTATTCAGAGTGCGATAATCTATGCAAAGACCCCGTCTTTCTTCTTTACATAAAGGAAACTAGAAGATGCAGGTGAAGATGAGGGGCGTATGTAACCTTGGTGCAGTGATTCCAAGACGTATGTCTCCATAGCCTGGGTCTCAGCATACGACAGAGGGAATACATGACTCCTGAGCAGTACAGCTCCTGGTAGAAGGTCAATAGCACAATCCCAGGGCCGATGGGGAGGTAATTTAGATGCCTTGGATTTTGAGAAGCCATGTGTGAGGTACAGATATTTAATAGGAATGAGATTGTCGGAGGCACTGCCTGGACTTTCCACCATGGTGGCCCTTAGCGAAACCGGAACACACCTTTCCAAGCACTCCTGCAACCATCCTTCAATAGACCTGTGAGACCAAGAGACAGTAGGGTTATGAATAGACAGCCAAGGTAGCCCTAACACTATGAGGCAAGAGGGGATGTCTAGAACAAAAAAATATATATCTCAGTGTGAACAGTAAGGACAGTCATATGGAGTGACCAAACCTGTTCCTAGGGGTATATTGTCTAAAGCCTGAACAGCTAAATGTTTGGTTAGTGCTTCAAGAGGTATGCCTAATGCGTGACATAAGCCTTGATCAATGAAATTACCCGCTGCCCCTGAATCTACGAAGGCTTTAAGCAGGTTGTTACTATGGAAGCAGGGAAACTGGATAGGAACATGAAATTGAGAAGAGTTTTGAGAGGGTATAATAGTAGGTACCTGGGATGGTGCGTAGGTGCTTGTGCCGCCGCTCCCTGGAACCGACAGGCGCAGGAAGCAATTGGCTGCAACATGCCCCCTTTTTCCACAGTAGGAGCACGACTTCCGACGCCTGCTGGATCCCCTCTCCATACGCTGGACCCCGTATTTCCCACTTCCATGGGCATAGTGATGCCTTCCGGACTGGGGACTGGCCTGAGTGGAACTGCAACACTACTTCCAGTGCACCAACGCACCTGCAGGAGGCTGTCCAAACAGATTGCCAGGTCCACCAGTGAGTCAAAACTCATCGTTGTGTCCTAGCAAGCCATCTCCCTCTTGGACATCCTCACGCAGGCCGCACCGGAAGTGATCTATCAATGCTCTGTCGTTCCACCCATAGCCAGCCGCCAGCATCCAGAACTCCAAGGCATATTCACGGGCTGTCTTGTTCCCCTGGCGGAGGTGGTAGAGGGGCTCTCCTACATCCCTGCCCTCAGGATGGTAATCGAACACCGAGCTGAACAGGGATGTGTAGGCCTCGTAGTTGTGGATCACCGGGGTTCTGGTCCCGCCTCCAGACCACGTTAGCACACTCTAACGTGCGTCCAGGGAGACAGGAGATCAAGGAGGACACCTTATCTAGACCTGTGGCTCAAGGGGCAGAGGTGAAAAAGTACAGGCCTAGTTGCAGTAAAAACCCCTGGCACCGGGATGCCGCCTCATTGTAATCTTTAGGTAGGGAGAGGTGTACAGCGGCAGGTGCATGATATTCACTAGAAACTCCAGTGGGGCCCGCTGGAGAGATGGGAGCAGCCGGAGCAGGTTCAATCAACGTGGAAAGACATATTAGTAGTCTACATAACACAGCAACGTAACACACAGACAATAACCCACACCACTCTCCACATCAGATGGTACTATATAGGCCAACAGGTTTAACACAGGTGGAGCCGTTTGATACTGAGGAGAGGTGTGGGAAGAGAAAGTGTGACGTAAGTAGGCAGGGGATCCCGAGCGCCTGATCCTGTTTGCGCCAGTCGGGGGAGCTCCAGGATCTTCTATGCTGACATATTGTTAGGAATGGCATACTAGAATGACAACATTTGTTTTTTTAGCAGCATATCAAATAAAAGCTGGAGTTGGCCATTACGTAATGCCCTTAAAAAGAACATCCTTGTGATTATTTGAGATGTGCAAAGTGCAATTGTAATAGATATGATCAAATTAGCTATTTCAAGAATATTCGGATATGTGGTCATAGTCTACAATACATTTACATTTCTTGTTTTAAATACCTTCAAGTTCAAATGACAATACCTGTGCTAGGTCACATTTAGCAATACAAGCTAATGAGAAATCTTACATCTTTCATCTGTAGGGTTATAAAATGCAGTTTAAGCTTGCCTTATTTGATATAGCATCAGAGAGCCAGTTGAACATTGTGCCACAGAGCAAGGTGCTTATGCATCAACAGTTTATGTCAAATATTAAATAGGATAAATAGTATAACTGACATTACCTAGTGTTGTGTCTCCCTACATTTACCGGTTTGCTGGGAGTGCTTGTGAATGCTTAAGTTCATGCATCATCCAATGACATGATGACACCACACCAAACACATATTATGACTACTTCAGTATGATGCCAAGAGGATCGAGATGAGTGGCAGGGCCCATATATCAAAGCTTAGACTAGGCTATCTCTGGCAGGGTTTCTGTTCCTTTCAGCTGCTGGGGTCCCATTACCCTGAGATAACCACACTTTAATAGTTAATGTAGCTGTGGGGTCGCTTTCTGAATTACAAATGCACCCATTCGTCTCAAAAAGCTTGCAGGCCTGGAGTAGAACCAAAGACCGTTCTCGAACAGAAACCCTAAACATTCATCAATAGACAGCAATCTGACACCAGGGTCCAGGGTTATGCCACACAAAGCAACATAGCAACCTATTCCCTAAATAGTCCACTACTTTTCACTAGGCACAAAAGACCTTTGGTCAAAACAAGTACATTATGTAGGGAATAGAGCAGAGTTTGGGACTCGGAAGGCATTCCAGGAGATACTGGGCACGATGGCCCCCGGCTGCATGGTGACAATTAAAGTGAGGGGGTCTGATCTCCATCCTGACAGGGCCTGAGTTCTTGGGAGGGGAGGTCCAGACTTGTCAATTTCTGTACAATTGATGTACATAAATATAAAATGGGTAGTCTTCCAATTGTCATGTTTGTGCTTCTTTCTATCACTTTTGGTTATTTGACTTTGGATAAAATCCAGTATTAAACAAGCTGTTCAAAATACGTATATAAAGCAGAGAAATTAATTTGTAAAACATTTGTACTCTGTGCATATTTATGCTTTTATCTGGCTTATATTGAACTGTCTTAAATTTGCCTTATCACAGCCCTCTGTAGAGAAAACCTCTGCCTATACTCCGGTAGAGTATAAACATTGCAGAGTGATTATTTTAATCTATTATTAACAGACACACACTGTTTTTATACATGACATTATCTGTAATTACGTAGAAGGATCTGTCTGTAAAATAATGGAAATTGTACTGGCAAAACATTACTGGTACATTTTCTGTTTTTTTTCTGGATAGTTTTTACCGGGAAGGCTATGATTAATCTGCCAACAGTCTCCTGTGGTATGTCACGAGCAGCACAGATGCAGCACACCACTGCCTTGCTTCTCTTCTGAACCTACAGCTGCCACAAAGGGGGAGGCGACAGTCCCAAAACGGGTAGGCGGGCACCCTTTCGCTTTTGATCAATCAGGTGAGACAAAGAGGGATAGAAGGAATTCTAATACTGCAGAGGTACTGTCACCAAGGTGACTCACATCCATTGCAGCTCCAAACAGAGTTTTACAAACAATCAGTCATTTGATACCCATAGCCCTCCCTTGGTTTGGTGCAAATCCTCAAATATCATGGTCTCTCACAATGCTGGAGACCATGATATTATTGGAAGTGTTAATATAGATGTAGGTTAATCGCCTATGCCTGCTAACGGCTCCATCTAAAAACTATCACTGTCACTCGCTTTGCCGTCAGAACCATTTAATCATATGTATCCACTTGCATGTTTTGTCCAGGGTTCAAAAGGATCACCATTTACCAGCCAAATGCTGGAAAATATGCAGGTGGCTGGTAGATTTGATTCACTCAAAAAAAAACAGTAATCAATTGAGTGGATGATAACATTTGAACATTCACTAGCCTGTAGATCCTGGTGGATGAAAACGTTCATTTTGAACCCTGGTTATGTCCTCCAGTTTTTAGCCACTGGGCTTAACATCACTATTTGCCTGGAACTCTTTTCTTGAGACAGCACTGCCTCTTGTACCTAATTGTGGTTTGTACTTCAGTGTCTACAGTTTCTCGATTGCTAAGACATTTCTTGAAAGCTGCTCTCCTTTCCTCTAAACTGTGAACACAAAACCCAATTTTCAAGCTACATTCACAAAACCTCAGACTCATCTTGCAAAACTAAACTTTCACCTCAAAACAGTTCAATCTGTGCTCAAAACTGAACTATGTTGTCAAATTGTGCCCCGAGTCAATCAAAATTAAAAACACTACTGAACAGTGACTACACACTGCGTGGAAATATAGAAAACACAATGCTCAGGACACGAAGCTGGAGAAATAAATGTTTATTGTTCACTGTAGGCGAAATGCATGTTGCAAAACAAAACAAACCTGTGCATTTACACGTAGCACTTAAAAAAAAAAGAATCTTATGCGTTTGCCACTTGTGTACAGTAAGCCCATGTAAAAATAAAGTACAAAAATATACAAATAAGTGCATTACTCAGCCACAGCATCATGTCTCCGTACTGGGTCAGGCCACAGGACTGAATCCACATTATAGGCCACATTTTGTCTGGCCAGGCAACGGGGGAAAAAACCCCTGGCGTGCCGTATCCAGGCTTGGCATGCCTCCACACTTATGTCACCACAGGCAAGTCCCATGGCTTGCAGGAGATTTACCCTGGTGTAAGGTTGGCGTTCATATACCTTCCACCACCATGAGGAGAAGAATTCCTCAATGGGTTTTAGAAAAGGGGAGTACGGTGGAAGACGAAGATTGAAAAAGCCTTGGTTCATATTGAAACACTCTAACCTGGAGGGCTCTGAGAAAACTCACACTGTCCCAAACAACAACATAGATGGGATGCTCATCCTGCTGCGCTAACAGAGCATCTCACATGTGATTGAGGGAAATGAGGAGCTGGTGAGTGTTGTAGGGTCGAAGGTTGGCATGATGGTGGACGACCCCATGATTGCTGATGGCATCACATAATGTGACATTTCCACCATGCTGCCCAGGAACCCCAACAATGGCCCGATGGCCAATCACATTACGGCCTTTCCTTCTCCTTTTGGTGAGATTAAACCCAGCTTCATCCATGTAGATGTATTCATGGGGTCTTTCCATTGCATCCCGTTGAAAAACCGTCTGTAGAAATAGATAGTTTTGTAAGTGATACCGAAAAAGTGATTTAGGCCTCTACAGTAAATCACTACTTAGAGTAATAAACATTGAATGTGTCTGGATATATGCCAACCTGTACATACTGGAATCTTTGCTCTTTGACCCGGAGTTGCGATCTAAGGGCACTATGTATAGCTGTTTCATGCGCCGTCTGTTGTGCTTGAGGACATGATCTACAGTACAGAGGCTGACACTGTTGATACACACAAATTTACATGGTCCTCAATGATCTTCTGCTGAATTTCACTCAGTTTAATGGCATTGTTCTCAATGACCATATCGACAATTAGGGTCTCTTGGTGTGGGGAGAACATACCTGTTCTCCCACCCCCATGTGGCAGTGTTTCAATTCTACAAAAAGAGAACATGGAGTTACAAAAAATAGACCAACCCTCCATTACAATACAGTACATTGGTACAGTGATGTACTGAAACATATATTTACTTACAGTATACTATGGTACAGTATATACTATGTCATACAGTAATTGCTGTCAACATTTACATACTGTACTATAATGTCAAAAAAAGGTAATTACCTGTTCTCTTCTGTAGATCTTCCGATTATGGTGGACACAGTGAATCTACTGATGTTTGGTTGAACCCTTTGTCCAGCCTCCCTCATGCTCATACCATGGACAAGAACATGGTCAATCACAGTAGCTCTGATTTCATCAGATATTACTGTTCTTTGTCTTCGCTGACCACCTCGACCTCCTCTCACACAAACTCTTCTTCTCAGATTTCTATCCATTGTAGGGCCTCACAAACCAGTGCTCTCTGAACTGGCTTACTGTATCTGTTCCCTCACATCACTAGCCACAAGGTTTGATCAATTTTGAGTTGTTGTGTTCAAGTGGTGACACCTGTGCTTTAATTGTGTTTGACTTTTGTGACCTGTGCTCACCATTATGCAGCACTGGTGCATCACAATGAAAATGTGTTGGTAAGTTGTGTCTAAACAGGTGAAAAAAGTGGTTTTGAAAAAATAGTGATTGATTCAATCAGTGGGTTCAGGCAACCGAGCATTTGGTTCAGACAATAGGGTTTAGTGTTTTAGCAATTGAGAAAAATTGTAATACAAATCTGTTCTTTTCTCAAGGTAAGACTGCCCTCTGTTGGCGGTCCTGTAAATAGCACTCAGTCTCCAGTCTATGTACAGAAGTGATTCTTAATATTGTTGTTGGTAACACGAAAGGGAGGGTGTTGTTTTACTTTAGAACTAGACACCTGATGATGAGAGCACAACTGTGATAGAGTAATGGAAGAGATCAATCTAAGCAGGTTTATGTTTCCTTGGTAATAGAGTTGAGAAGCTCATGTTTGGTCTGCATCTTCTGTTGATCAGCCCGCAAGATGTTTTGTTAGGTATGTTTTAGTACACTACAACACTCTATGTTGAGGTCAATAAGTTCCTTTGGGTCCACATTAACAAAGAACTAACATGGAAGTAACATCTGTGACAGTGTATCTTCCACGAGGGGGGCTATGGAAAATATAGTACCAGAGGAAGGCCCAGAGATTCATCAAAGTCTCCAGTCACCCTACCCAAACCTCCACTGCCATCAGGTAACCTACAGTGTCATCAGGGCCAGCCCCAGGCATAAGCGACCTAAGCGGCTGCTTGCACAGGTGACTCCGCGTGGTAGGAGGGGGCCACCAAATCAAATTCTGCTTAGGGCCCCCAAAAGGCTCGGGCCGGCACCGATTATCATAACACTTCTCAATAGCTGAACATATCCAGACTTGTCCCATTGACACTGTCTGGCACTGACCCACCTAGACAATATGCTGTATTTATTGTGTATAATGTGAGTAGCCTATATATAGTCTTTTGGCTCATTTTATCCAAACAGTGTTATCCTGGTATTACTGTTTTATTTACATTTTTATATTCCTTTTCTTACTATTACAGGTAGCACCACTACTTAGGGCTCATAACTAAGCATTCTACTGTAAAAGGCACACCTGTTCAGACTCAAGTGAAATAAACTTGATTCTGATTCTAGATTTTATGTAGTGGCTACTAGACTTATTTTATTCTTAGTTTGATTATTTTAATAAATATTAAGTATTTGAAACAACCACTCGTTAAATGAATAAAACAGTATGTAGTTCAGGATCATCAATAGCTGAAAATAACACCTGAGACTATTGGTTTTATCAAATAGTTTCCAATTCAATTAGAGCATTATCAAGTGATTAGATGTCATACCCGTGGTATCGAGCATTCAGGACCGTGGGCGCTTAATGGTAATGCAACTTTTTTACAAGTGTACAACTCTCTCCACTAGATGGTGCCATACACCAAAGATGTGTCTGTGCCTGCTAATACAATCCTAGAGAATGGAGATACTTTTAGAAAGATTAAGCAACTTCGAAAATTCACCAAAATCGTATAGAAGGGCCCTTGATTAAATTAATTGGAGTAGTTTAAGCATAAGAGATGCACTGTGCGCAAAATTAAAGTAGGATTTGAAACCATTCTATTGGATTCTTATTGAAGTTTGATTCACGGGATTTTTATAGAACCAATCGTATATTATTTTCAGCCTTTCTGCTGATTCTTTATGCTATTGGAACAATCCTTTAGTCGAATAGCTTCGCAAATGTGTTGTTCAACCAGCAGAACTGTTTCTCTTATTTGTTATTGTACCTTTGTTGTCCTTTGAAGAAGCACACTCCTTAACTCCTCCTCTACATTTACTGGATTGGTTGAAAAGGGCATACTAGATCCTCCGACGATTGTGAACCTATTTTCAGCCTTTTTTTGTAATTACACTTCTATTTTAAATTAAAATCTTGTTATTAACAATTAGCACATATCAGTAAGAATACGTGTGTTACATTGACAATTTCACCTCTAGTTTTTACCCTTTTAATAACAGTTCACTTTAAGAACGTTTAAAATGTTTGTTTTGTGATAATTAGTAACATTTGGCGCCAGAATCGACAACACCCAGAGGGTTCCAGATGTAAATGTTTCAAAAACTCTTGACTCACACTCGTAGTCATTTGAGTGATGTATCACAGTGAAACGAAACCGCATCATCTTTTATTTCGGGTTCAAATAAATACAATTACTGTCTTTATTAAATGAACGGCACGCAACACTTCCTGTGTTTTGTGTGAGTCAGTTACTACTCATCGTGCACTTCAGTGAATCATACCCAAAACCCGAACCACCTCACCTCCACTCGCCGCCTCGCAAAAAGAAAACCTCTCCAAACCACAGCCACCTCCCCTTTCCCTCATCCACTCTATCCGTCCCTCTCTATTATCCTCCAGATTCTACACACTCTCTCTCTCGCCCTCATTCAGTATCTCCCCATTCAAGTGGGTGTAGTATGAGTCATTTCCAAATCCAGCCTGGGCCAAAACTAGCCACACACGCAGGGGGAAACCCAGGCTCATGAAGGAATAGGATGTTTTGGTCCACATCTGTTACTCGGTTTGGAATCAAGAGATCTACGGTTTGCACAAAGAGCCTAAAAATGGATTGCTAGAATGGGCTAACCCCCTCAGAATTGACTAGATTCCCACAGCCTAGAGCTGCAGTACCCCATAAGCCAGGAGAAGGTGTCCAAATGTACTTGGTGTTATATAAAATAAATATATATTATTTTATATGTTTAGAGAAGGCAGTTATTTGAATGCAATCCAATTCTGCTCTGTTTAAATGTATCAATGATTATAGCAGAAATGTAGTAGCTAGAGCAGGCTGCTACCCCAAGTCCTGCTCTGGTCAAGATCTGCAGCACGAAGCAGCAAGACTCAACCCATTTTTGGGAGGGGGACATTCCTCGAGCACACACACTCACTGGGCGGGTGGCCCTGTGTCCATCCCATTATAAAGGGGCTCAGGCTGAGCATGGCAGAGTCATGGGGGAAAGCTGGGGCTGGATGAGAGGCAGGAAGTGAAGAGTGTAAGGGGGAGATGGGGTGACAGGGAAGCACATGCTGAGGAAGACATTGGATTCATTCAGAAAAAGAGCACTTTTCTCCAATCACTCCTCATTCAATCACTTTTCACACTCCTCCTATCTGAACACTAAGTACAGTATACTCCTCCTATCTGAACACTATGTACAGTATTATACACTCCTATGTGAACACTATGTACAGTATTATACACTCCTATCTGAACACTATGTACATTATTATACACTCCTTCTATCTGAACACTAGGTACAGTATTATACACTCATCCTATGTGAACACTATGTACAGTATTATACACTCCTCCTATGTGAACACTATGTACAGTATTATACACTCCTATCTGAACACTATTTACATTATTATACACTCCTCCTATCTGAACACTAGGTACAGTATTATACACTCCTCCTATGTGAACACTATGTACAGTATTATACACTCCTATCTGAACACTATGTACATTATTATACACTTCTCCTATCTGAACACTATGTACAGTATTATACACTCCGATTTTCACCTACATTTTATATCTTTACATTCCATGACACAAAAATCGCTATACTGCTTACATCATTACACAACATTCCTGCAATTTGTCATCTTAACGTATCAGTTCTTACAACCACCACCACAGAGCGCAGGGATCAATGCCAAAAGTCTCACGAAAACAAGCATTACACTTTTATATCACGTGACTTTGTCAGAAATTGTGGCTGAAAAAGACCAGCAGTGTTATACAAGTTGTTTGTTCAGTCATTTCTGTGGTAAAAATCAATCACGAGTCAAACCACAAACTCTGTGCTACGTGAGCTGAAATGTGAGCAAATTGTGTTTGATTTTAGTTCGCATCACCAGCTGTAAATCTTGCTCATTGATCTGCATGAATGATCGCACAACCTCTTGCCATAGGATATTCCAAGTCACAGTTCAGCTCATATAGCACAGCGTTCATAGTTCGACTCATCGAGTCTGTTTTCCAAAGATGGCGGCTGGCTGTATACGCAAACGGTACTCTCTTTTAAACAATTTTTTAAATAAACTGTCTGTACACTTACAAAGTTCTCAATGCTTCGGTTTGCATGTAGGGACACTCAGTATGCTACCGTGGAAGTGTGGTGCTATTTTGAGCCTTGTTAGCGGTATAAAATAGCAAGTTATTTTTACTTCATCCATGCCCTCACAACTAGTATTATAAGGTAATTATCAGTTCGCACTAAAACTGGGCACATTCGATTAGCAAGAAAACATATCCCAGAGAACGATTGACTCTGTACCAATGTGTTACTAACCCCTAGGTTAATTTTGGACCAGAGTTGTCCTTTAAAAGCTAGCTATCGCTTTGTCACGAAAACACACTTTATTGCAAAACAAATGAGATTACTTAAATCCTGTGTCTGGTTAGCATGTCTACATTGGTGACAATTTTGTGCTGAATTAATGTAAAAAAAAAATATTTGATGTATAATCATATTGGGAAACTTGGTGTAAAGACATGAAGCGAGAGGAATTATCCGCCATTTGTATTTTATTTTGGTCAGCTCCTGAGGTTTGGCGTAGTGATTATTCAGTGATAAGGAAAGTTCTATGGTGGATGTTAGGGAATTGTCATAGGCTTGGAACCCAATTTTAGCCAATGAAATTGCAGATATCTCAAAACTCGTTTTATAAACTCCTTTAACTTAAAAGTTTACTGTAAAGTCAAAACAATATCAACTATTCATGTTTGGCACCCTCTCAACTTTTTTTAAACTAATTTTATACTCTGTGAGGAAACATTTTAAATGTATCTAAATTATCTGAAATATGAGAAGAATCAGAATAATGTTATTTGTCACTTAAAATATTTTGTTACAAATTCCTTCCCTATTGATGCAAACCCGTTGCGTAGACTAATTAAATAAGAGCAATATAATACAACAGTACAACTCTTGAACGACATATAAAACCTACACTAGCAGGGTAGTACAGAATCTTCACTGAGGTGTCAATTCAGCTACTGAGTAGTCTTATGGATTTTATACACAAAAGGCACTGTACCCGATTCATTTTTAAATGATTCAATACTTTACAATTCACCATTTCTTTGTATTAATAATAATACATGCTACTTATATGGCACTTTTCAAGGACCCAAAGACACTTTACAAAACTAACAAAACAGAAAATAATACTTTATTATTATTAAACATACTATGTTTAAGCAAACATTCCAACAATAATTTGTTATTTTACTTATGTAGGTTGGCTAACTGGTCTTATTTGTGCAAATTGAGCCCTGGACAGACAGATGGAGCCATAGACAACCATGTTAAGCCTCGCAAGCAAATGGAAAACATTTGGTGAGCTGGGGGGGGTTGATTGGGAAGTGTTCCTGTTCTGGCTTTAAAAAGGAGGGGAGGTGTGTGTCTGGGGGGGAAGGGTGGCAAGGTATAATATACTTCTCCGCCACAGTAGATGGCCCATTGTCTTCTGGCCCTTCTCCTATGTATATGCACTGTGGGGGATATGGGGCCATTTGCTGCTATAGGTCCCAAAGAAAGGGGTTGTAAACTGTCATGCCTAAAGACCTCCTACCTATTTTTATTTTTTTTACCCCTGTATATTTGTTGGCTTACAGTTAATTAATTTCATGTAGGCCTGTCTAAAGTAATAGATCATATGCTAAATAAGTCATACCCAAGTTAAAAAAAGTATATTTAAATGTACTTGAAATGTATTTTATTTATCCTAAATATACTTCTAATATATTATTTTGGTATGTATATTTTAAAAGTATACTTCAAATATACTTAAATATATTAAATACATACTTATGGTTAAACATAAGTATACTAGAAGTATAATACTGGAGTATAATTTAAATATACTTTTTTTACTTGGGTAAAGACATTGGCCAGACAAAATCAAGCCCTTCAAAGAACCAAATTGTAATATTCAATGCTTCAAACGTATGTACTATTTTTGAGCCAATACAGGAAGAAAAACTACTCCCAAACGACTTGACAACTTTAGGAATGATGAGTCTCATGATAATCTGTAGAACTGTGGATGCATGCATTGTGATTTGATAAAGGAAGCATATTAATGAAACATACAGTTAGTAATCTCTAAAACACAGAAGTAAATCTCACATAATTTGGTCAGTTGCTTCACTTATCGCCTGTGTTGATATGCTATACATATTGCTACATCTGGCCTGCCTTGAAAAGAGCAAAAAAGGATATTCTAAATCTAAGATAAAACCCTTCAGATATTTCTCAATGGTTGTGTTCCATCTCCATGTTTAAGCGCCACCTTTGTTCAATGGTGATGTGACCAAATAATCAGTGAAGGATAACAACAACAAAAAAAACAGAACAAAGCATATCCACTGCTGGCAGAGACTATATAATACATACTCTGCTCACAGGAGATTGATGTACATGTAGCAAGCATTAATCTCATTAAACTCCATTGCAGATTTGAGGTGTTGGGTCTTTTTGTCATGTATACAAAAAAGCAAATATAATTTAGATTATTGCTAAATCAGAATGCTTTACACGGAAAGCCAATTTGAAGCCTGCATTCAACATTGTAGGCCTTCTCCCAATAACTGTGGGTGGTCTTTTCATAGCAAGCTAGACAGACTAGTGTAGCACTAGTCAATGGAAACAAAGAACAGCTTTTCAGTTAGGGTAAAAAGAGCAAGACATATTGATCATTTTAACTGATGTTTTACAGGTAGAGCTATAATGAAGCAAAATGTGTAATTTTATTACACAGGACATCATTTTTGGTGTAATTAACATTTCCCCATGCAGACCTCCAGGGGGCCAAAGACTTGAGTTTGAAAACACTTCTCCAGGTGTATCCCAATAGGACAGCAGTTAATGTGAACACTATCTAGTTCACATGCATATTGGCCCCATCAACTACAGATCACAGGAGATTTACATTCACAGCTATTGGTTTAGCGTAGTGGCCTACCTATGGAGCAGGGTTACTATGCATACCGCAGCAATCAAGGCAGAAAATCTGAATACAATTTACATCATTTAATTTAATGTTTGGTCATCTAGTGCAGTGTTTTTCAAACTTTTTTTCCGGCGACCCACATTTTCAGAATTACAAACCATCGTGACCCAAATGTCATGAAAATAGGTGTTTGCAAATATACCGTTTTCCTATCATTTGTATTTGTATGTAGGGGTATTAAATACATACGTTCTAATTGTCACCAGAATAATAATAGGTACAGCATTAGTTTTCTCAATATTGA
>JACXGM010015894.1:6644-21030 GCA_016801145.1 Umbra pygmaea
GCAGTGTGGATTTTAAAAACAGTTGTGTTTGCTAATTAGAGACTAGAGAAATCGTTTCAATATTTGTTCGTTTTGTATTTTTATATATCCTACTTTTCTTTCTGTAAAATATTGTTGATGAAGGTAAAAAAGATTTGACGAGATAAATAGACGTGAAGCTAAAATGAATCGGTTTCAAGCAAGCTTCGCATTGCATAACAGCACACGAAAAATCTAAATACTACTGTAGTATCCATTTTCCGCTAGAAATTCTAATGTTTTAAACTTTAGAGACAAAACTTTCTTTATATGCCAGTTTCTGCTGTCAAGGAAGATGAACTTTGGCCAATATTTCTGCTTTTTTCTGGGCGTTCCTTCTGCCGTTTTCTGCAGCTACACCAGCGTTCTGTCCGGGGCATGGCTGTGGAGTCGCTAGTCATCTCAATGAATTGGTCGTCTTCTGTAGGGGATTATTGCGTTTGAGCAGTAGACAGTGTTACTTTATAAAAAACGTCCAATATATAACGTTGTATGGCCTAGGACAGGGGTCTTTAACTCTAACCGTACGGGGTCCGGAGGCTGCTGGTTTTCTGTTCTACCTCAACATTAATTGGACACACCTGGTGTCCCAGGTCTAAATAGGTGTCCCAGGTCTAAATAAGTCTCAGATTAGAGGGTTGCAATGAAAACGTGGAGTGGATCTGGCTTCGAGGTCCAGAGTTGAATACCCCTGGCCTAGGACATCTTTATGTAGTGCAACAATTATTTTTTTTCAGATACTCAGAGAGGTTTTTGCCATGAGGTGCCATGTTGAACTCAGTGACCAGTATGAGGGAGTGTGAGAGCGATAACACCATTGACACCTGCTCCCTATTCACACCTGATACCTTGTAACACTAACGAGTCACATGACAC
Source organism: Umbra pygmaea (assembly GCA_016801145.1). Classification (NCBI taxonomy): domain Eukaryota; kingdom Metazoa; phylum Chordata; class Actinopteri; order Esociformes; family Umbridae; genus Umbra; species Umbra pygmaea. Next base: position 7,539 of record JACXGM010015894.1, read on the forward strand.
CGAGGTGTAGGCTTGGGTATCGAGTATTGATTGGAACCGGGACTAGCTTTGCGATTTTCCCGGAATCGTTCAAACGTTTGAATTTAGATTCCTAGTTCCGATTCACAACCCGCCGACCGGTAGAAGCGTACACCGGAAGTGTTGGCATAACCGAGTGAGTCGAACTTGGGCTGTTTCTCAATGTCAAGGAAGGATCCTCCGAAGCCAGAATTTCGAGGATGCTACATCATCGAAGTCCATCGAGGGACTGTTCCAATGTCGAGGATCCTCCGAATTTCAACCAAGGACTGAGTCCTTCATTCTGAGAATATCCCATAGAAGGTCAAGGATGCCTATATGTATCATTCGCGCTCCAAAATCACCCACAATCCTATGCGCGCTGCATTTCCGGCTCGTTAAAAACATTATTGGCGGACGGTAGTTAGAAGACAGTTGGAGCGATTACGGGGCAATATGCTTTAAAATATAAGAATCTTTAGTGTTTAAGGTTTCAGTACATTTGTTTAAACGGTAGAACATATAAGTCAAGTTTAAATGTCAGTACAAATTGCTACTGTCTACTGTTGAATTGCAGCGCCAAAGGTGGACCTTTTCACTGACATAATGTCGCAATAACGTGCGCTTGCTAGCCTGTTCCATTTACGTGTTCTCCGAATGCTAGGAGGAGCCTCACCTAGCTTCTGAAGGACTTGACTTGAAAGGACCAGTCCTACGAAGGAAGGATCCTTGACATTGAGAAACAGCTTTCGATAGCATGGGTCAGCGTGGCTTCACTTTTCGAAACAAAACGAAATCTCGGCAAAATGGAACATTTGCGGCAAGATTGTTTAGTGCATAGGAGGGTGCACGTTGAACATGATAAAGCACCTCTGAGTTCATCATGGAGTAGAAATAAATGTGTGCCCCATCATCATAGTTCCCATCATCAAGGTCATAGGTTTGATATTTATATTGTAGTTGAAAACAGCCCTGTGAGAAATTGATAGTAAAGACCTTAAAAAGTAAAAAGTTAATAGAATTAAAATTGATGGAGAAGGACAGGCTATTTCCTTCAGAAAAACCATTGGTTAGCTAGCTCACTTAAAATATTCTAAACTTTTTTGACCCTGCCTCTTAAAAGAATCGGAATCGAGAATCGTTAGGAACCGGAATCGAAACAAGGAATCGGAATTTGAATCGTTCAAATTCAAACAATACCCAACCCTACCGGGGAGGGAAAATTGCTAATTGGGCCGAAAGTGTACTCACTTTTGTTGCCAGCGGTTTAGACATTACTGGCTGTGTATATAAACACACACATACATATATACATACAAATAGAGTATATATATACATATATTTAAATATATATGTATGTATGGATTACTGATATTGTTACCAACATCTGGTGACAATTTCATGTCAATAGCACCTTTGGAAATATACATATTTACTGAGAAAAATGGTAACGCGTTCAATACTTATTTCACCCGCTGTATATACAAAATTCTAATTTTGTTTTGATGCATATTGCACATTTTCTGTTTATCCGATAAACCTAATTTCACTACTGAAATATTACTGTGGCCTTCAGTTATTTGATAGATCAAAATGAAATTGCTGATTCAAACACCCAATTATTTATAAATGAAAATCATGGAAATTTTCAGTGATGCCGAAACTTTTTTGCATATGACTGTAATTGTAGCCTTGGCCCTAAACATATCCCCTAAGTCAGAAATTGACTTTGTCCTTATGGGGACTGGCAAAAGGTCCCAATAACAAGCATTAATATCCTTGGGGAGACTTCTGGTTCTAATAGCAACTGTTAAACCAAAACACATATACACCTACACACACACACCCATACACACAAACATATATGTGCATCTATGATGCAAAAGTCTTAGGCAGTTGTGAAAAAATGCAGTTAGGTAAGAATGCTATCAAAAACATACATGTTAATATTTTCTATTTGTCAATTAACACAGTGCAAAGTGAGTGAACAGAAGAAATCTAAATCAAATCGATATTTGTTGTGATCACCCTTTGTCTTCAAAACAGCATCAATTTATCTAGGTACACTTGCACAAAGTGAGGGATTTGGTAGGCATATCGACAGGTGTATGATCAAACAATTTTACCAAACAGGTGCTAATGATCATCAATGTAATATGTATGTTGAAATAATTGTTAACTGAAAAAGAAACAGCTGTGTATCAAGGCAGACAAGGGTTTCCAGATGTGCTGTCCAAGCTCTTTTGAAGAAGCACAAAGAAACGAGCATTGTTGAGGACCACGTTACTTCCTTTCGCATTTGGAAGATTTCCACCAGTGCCATCAGTTCAAAATTGGCACAAAACAATGCTGTCCGTAGATGTCTGGTCAGAATTGGCCTTCATGGAATACTTACAGCCAGAAAGCCATAACTCCAACATGGAAACAAGGTCAAGCGACTCAACTATGTACAAAAACACAGGAACTGGGGTGCAGAAAAATGGTAGCAGGTGCTCTGGACTGATAAGTAAATTTTTTTACATGTGTCTGTAGCAGAAGGGAGTTTGTTCACCAAAGAGCAGGAAAACGGTACAAGAACTAGTGTCTGCATGCAACAGTGAAGTATGGTGGAGGATCCTTGCAAGTTTGGAGCTGCATTTCTGCAAATTGATTTGGGGATTTGGTCAGAATGAATAATCTCCTTTATGGTGAGAAGTACAGGCAGATACTTATCCATCATGCAATACTATCAGGGAGGCATCTGATAGACACCAAATGTATTTTGCAGCATGACAACGACCCCAAACATACAGCAGAAATCATTAAGAACTATCTTCAGTGTAAAGAAGAACAAGGAGCTCTGGAACTGATGGTATGGCCCCCACAGAGCCCTGATCTCAACATCATGATGTCTGTCTCAGATTAGATAAATGAGAAAAGCAACTGCGGCTGCCTAAATCCACAGAAGAACTGAGGCTGGTTCTCCAAATGTTTGGGCCAACCTACCTGCCGAGTTAGTTAAAAAAAGTGCAGGTGTACCTACTGTAGAAGAACTGATGTTGTTTTGAAGGCAAAGGGTGGTCACATCAAATGATTTGATTTAGCTTTTCTTCTGTTCACTTACATTGCATTTTGTTAATTGATAAACTATTGACATGTTTATTTTTAATGAATTCTAACGTCACAGCATTTTTACATTACCTACAACTTTTGCAGAGTATTTTGTATTTTTAAATGTTTAACTCAAATTTACTTAAATTTGTCATTTCTAATTTGTGATTATAGACTTGCCTCATCAACCACAGGTGGGTTTGGTAGAGTTGCAGACGTGTGAAGGCACTTCAAGTTTATAATCCTGAATTGACCTTAACCTAAGCTTTATACATTATATATTTGTGGAGAAAAGAATATGGGAATGTGTAATGAATATCTCCATCTTGCCTTCTGATAAGCTATGGAATATAAGCAGTTTGCTTATTCCAACCATATCCCAGGTTCATAGGGAGTAGGAGGTAGTGGTCAATTTGGGATTGTGTTCAGTCTTTCTGTAGTTCAGTGTCCCTCATATTTGCCTAATCGGTGAGACTGTGAAGATTGTCAACCTTACCTGTGGTACAACACCTCATTATTAAACTACTCATTAATAAGACAACACTATTTAAACTGATGGAGTAATGAATGACTCGTGTTGACAACCTGCACTCAATGAGACAATACAGTTAATGCAGTTAGTGGGCATAATCAAAAACAACAAGATGTGTTAATTGAAATGTGACTAGCGTACATATGACATATCCTCTGTTAAAGGTTGTCATCCATTCATATTCATACAGAAGGAAGCATTATCATCCCCAAATTGACTACTTATTGTATGATTTAATGTGACGAGGAAGAGAAGACAGTTCAGTACAGTATGTTACCATTACCCTCACCATTAAATACAACTCCCTGTAGAACAATACCTCTAAAATGGTTAACCAAGGGTACAGGGAGGTATATCCTCAATAAATTAAGGTTGCGTTAAGGTATATCCTCAATAAATTAAGGGTAAAATAACGTAAATCATAAATAAATTAAGGTGCGCAGTGCAACTGTGACGGTCGCTACGGAATTTCAGCAGAGATGGTGTAGGCACCAGTTTTCTCCCATGTGTGTATTCTGTGTCAGGTGTCTGTTTGTCTCCCGCTCTTTTGTACCACATGTCTCTTGTCCTCCAATAGATCACACTCAATAGTAGTCACTCTTGTATACTGTCATGTCCAGCCCAGTGTGGGCTGGCGTGGCATGAACTGAGAAATGAACTCCTTATATATATTGTGTATTTTCTGTTTTAGTTTGTGTTGTTGGTTCATTCAGTGCATTTGCATGTAGTTCTTAGTCCCTTTAAGTTCATGTGACACCTCTCTCTGGTTTGGCCATTGCTAGGATAGGATTTAGGTTAGGTTTGTATCTTGTAGATCTGATTGTTAATGACACTCAGCTGTTTTTACGTAGTTAGTTCTATATAAACGGTGGCCAAACTAGAGAAAGGTGTTGTGGAGAAGGAGGAGTTAGGAGCTGGTGCGGTGATGTCGACATATGCCGCCGAGTTGGAGCAAGAGAAAGCAGAACTTCATGATCATGAGTTGCGTCGATAGAGGAAGTTACGAGGTGGGGGCAGTCTGGCTGCCGGGGTGGTGGTGGGTCATTACAGCTGTACGGATGGGAGTGTGGGGGGTGCAGGTGTGGGGGTAAATTTTGAAGAATCACCCTATGTACGGAGGAAGAAGAAGCATGCGCGGAAGAAGGAGGGTGGTGAGTGTAGTTCAGGAGAGGGTGAAGGGCAGACACGGGGTAATGTGGAGCAGGTGTTAGTGGTGTTTGCAGCCCCAACAGGTAGGGTGTAACACCCGGTCTCACTCATAGCGGCAATTAAGGAACAGGTTGGGAAGGTGAAAGATACTAGGTGTTTGAGTGGTGGTAGGGTACTTATTGTGGTGCATAGTGTCTCAAAGGGATAAGTTACTGAAGTTGGAGATGTTGAATGGGGGTAAGATGAAATGTCAGGTGCCTGGGAGTGCTGTGAAGGTGAGAGGGGTGATCACGGGTGTTCCGGAGGATCTGTCCTTGGAGGAGCTTAAAGAGGTGGTGTCGGGAGGACTTGTGCTACAAGCGAATGGGCAGTAAGGCGTTGGGGTTGGAGAAGGTGAGTCCAACGGTGTTGTTGGAGTTTGGAAGGTCGCTGCTGAGTAGGGTGCATGTTGGGTATCTTAGTTTTCATGTGAGGGAATATGTGCCGCCACCACTACAGTGTTTTAAATGCCAGTGTATGGTACATGTGGCCACTGTGTGCAGGAGGCAGGGTAGGTCTGCTAGGTGTGGGGGAGGTGTTGTAATTGTGGTGGGGAGCACAGTGCAGCATCTGGGGGGTGTAAGGATCAGAAGCGGGCAGCAGAGGTACAGCGGGTTAAGGTGGTAGATAAGGTCACTTATGCTGAAGAAGTGCAGAGAATGGGGGGCCTTGGGTGGGGTGTCATGGTGGAAAAGGAGCGGGGTGCAGGCCCGGTGTCGGAGGAAGGTCTAGGTGTTCACAAGGTGGTGTTGTCTGAGATGTGTAAGCATGAGTGTGTGGTTGGTAAGGATTTATTGGTGGTGGGCAGGGTTGAGTTTCTGGCATTTCCGTGTAGTGTGGTGAATATTTGTAGTCAGGTTAAGGAAAGGAATGGATGGATAGATGTTGTGGTGGGTGCTGTTAGGGGTGTTACTGACGTTACGGGGGAGTTGATTCATGAGTTTATGAAGGTTAGGGGGAGGGTAGGTAGTGGGATGTTGTAGGGGGTGGGTGGGGTGGGGTATTTCTTAGGGTGGCGGGATGAGTTGGGTGGAATTGAATTGGGAGAGCTGTGACCGGCCTCACACTCCGGTTAAGTTGGTGGCGGTACGTGCACCTTAAGTTGGTTGCGATCTGCCATTAAACACAAAGAAGAAGAGAGGTGTCGGGCATTGATTTCTGTTACATATATTTGCTATTCGTGTGATTTCCTGTACTTTTTGCTTTATGAACCTTTTTGGATACTCTGCTGTTTTGTGCCCTCGCCACGAAAATGCGTTGTAAGTAGAGTGTATATATGTATATGTGAGTTTAAGCATATGTAGTAGTTAGATTACTTACACGCGTTCTGTCACGTGTAAGAACAGATATTTAGTAATACTCCTGATGTTGTGCTGCTGCTCATATCATTTCCTTGTCCTATTTTATGAATGTCTGGAAACCGCAATCATTATTCATTAAATCTACAAACCATCGCTCCTTCTCGGTCTCCATCCTTCAAACATACACCATACTTGTGACAATACTGGACAACTTAGTAGTAATAAACTGTATCTACAGTATATAATGGAATATGAATGAAGCACTTAAAACTATAAACTATGAACCAAATTCCATTTTTTAAAGGGTAACAAATGAACAAAAATAATATTTTATCAGGTGGATGGATGATCTTGGCAAATGAGAAATGCTTAGAACAGGGATGTAAATAATTTAGTGAACAACATTTGATGGAAATACTTTTGTGTGTGCAAAAACGCGTGATATTTCATGTAATTACTTTTTTGTATTTAACCAGCCAGAGTAAGAGCCAATTCTTATTTGCAGCAATGAACTGAGAGGCTTTGAAAAGATACGAGGAGCAATTAGGGTTACCTGTCCTGCTCACAGACAGAACAGCAGAGGTTTCAGCTTATGAATAAAAATCATGTTGCATTTCTATTTTAGTTCAGTATACATTGTTAGGGGTACATCCAGTGACAAGCTGTGGCTCCCATTGTCGTTACCGATATCAGTTTCTTCTATAGGCTGAACAACTGCTCAGTAATATTACATTACTATTGTATAATCAAAAACAGTTAGGTTATAGAATACATTTTTTCAACATCAAATGGTAGCCAATGGATCTTCATTTCTTGTCATTTAATTTGATTGTAGCCTGTCATTTCTAAAAGCCATGTCCTGTTAGCATATGTCAGCCCCTCTGTTAATAAATATTGGACTTGTATGGCCCCACCTCCTCAAAAACCTCCTCAAAAATCGCCACGGATATCGAGTGATATACTAGGTGAGAAACAGAATGACATATCATGTGACATATCCAGTGTCATACAGAGTGACATAAAGATGAACATAGAGAGTGATATACAAAGTGACATACAGAGTGATATCGAGTGACATTTATAGTGTCATACAGAGTGACATACAAAGTGACATACAGAGAGACATATCGAGTGACATTTATAGTGTCATACAGAGTGAAATATAGAGTGACATACAAAGTGACACAGAGTGACCAACTGAAAAGCACAAAGTGACCAACTGAAAGCGAACCGTGGAAGGTACAAAGGACTCAACTAGGGGTCATTGAGAAGCTTCACAATGTTTCATACTCTCTCAATCTCTGACAAATGCCTCATCCCCTTCCAGAAAGCAAAATCATCTGCCCTATTTTTCACAATCTCATCCTTTCTCTTTGGGCCTAGTCCCCTCGGACTTAATATGTCTAGCACCAACAATAAATAAAAGAATAAATACAGTAAATAAACTGTTAAGGGCTTGTTATATACCTATAGATCTGTAATAACCAGAGAGAAGACTACCTCCCGTGTTTTTAATTTGGCTTTAAAAGGGTTTCCCCAGTGCTGGGCACAGGGCTTTTAATAGTGATTCTCTTGGCGGTGATTGCAGGTCATTACTGCCATGGGGAGAGGCAGTAACGAGAGGAGGCTTAATGGCCGAGAGAGGAGAGCCGTAAACGATAGGGACGGCTTCCTCCACCGCTACACCCCCTATGCCATTCTCACTAGGCTTTTATGATTATTCCATTTGCACTGCGTTTGTTTAAACCCCCATTAGAATCAAAAGGGTGGCAATCTTCTTAATCAAACCTAATTTATTAAAACATTAGCCGGCTCTATTAACGGGTCGCAGCTCAACGGCGAAGACGGGGGAAAGTATGTGACGGGCGGCGGCGCCCCTCGAAAGAAAAACGTGCCCTTGTCGTGCGAGAAAAATATGAAGCTAATGTGTCGTCCTGTTCATCCCCCTTCCATAACCTTCCTTTTTATCACAGTTACTTTGTGACTGGTGACAAGGGGCTTGAGGACTCTATTTACCTGACTGTCTGCAAGCGTCGACCGGTAGCTAACAAAGACGACTAAGTACTCAAGCTCTTTATTCCTATTGATGTATAACGCTGACAAGTAAATTAAATTTACCTTTGGAAATGGTTCTATTAGTGTTTTTTATTAGGTTAATTAGCCAACCTCGGGGGACTCATTGAAAGGGGGAGATAGGAGATTAATTCAGTGTTTTCTTGTGATAGCCAAGGACTAACTGACTGACAGAACACAGAGTACAGCTATTCTCAAACACACACGCACACACACACACACACACAAGTCTATCCACTAGGGGAGTGTGTTACAGACTGTGGCCAGCCAGGGAAAAGTCCCCAGTTAAAAGCTTTATTGATTTGGATGAGGGTATTTTGATGAGGCACATTGCTCATCAGGTTGGAATAGCATGCTTCTCTGATGCGACGCCTTTTCAGACCAGCCCAGGGACCCATCGACCAAGGCAGCATCAGGTAGAGTTTGAAAATGTGTATGTGTGTCATTCTTCTCTTCTGTGATCACACCTAAGTCCAGACCATTGATTGGTTATAGGCACACACCTGGACCAGTATTACCGGTCGTCCCGTAGAGACATGGTGAACTTCACGCCTCAAGACGTACAGACAAATGTACACAGAACATTCATGACACAGTGTCAAGATATTTGCATTAAATTTACATTTTATTCATTTAGCAGACGCTCTTACTGTTGGTAGCTCTGGATAAGTGCACGCATTTCAAAAAGCGGGGTAAAATAACCATAACTGAGTGAGTGCATTCTAATCATTGCATGAGTAATCAGCAAAAGTCTGTGCCGGGAAGGAAGACCATAATAATACACATAATATTTAGTTTCAAAAGACAGACAACAGAGGTGGTGGCTGTGGAACTATCTTAGATACTCATTGAGAAGGTAGGGGCTCGTGTTATCTGAAAATGGACGAGGTCTCTGCTAGTCTAGGCTCTATTGGAAGCTGGATCTGCCATTGAGGTGCCAGGACAGAGAAGAGTGTGGATCAAGAGCTGACTTCCTGAAGAAGCAGAATAGCCAAAAGCACAGAGGTGGCAGAACATGGGGCGCAGATGGCTCAGTGGGTAGGGAGTCAGACTTGTAGTCAGAAGGTTGCCAGTTCGATTCCCGACTGAGCCAAATGTCGTTGTGTCCTTGGGCAAGACACTTTACCCTAATTGCTCCCAGGTCGTTGCTGTAAATAAGAAATTGTTCTTAGTCAACTTACCTGGTTAAATAAAGGTTAAATAAATAAAATAAAATAGAACCTGGGTAGGGATGTGGGTTTGAGCATTGTGAAGGTAGGCTTTCTAGCAAGGCATTTTAGGAATGAATTGGTAGCATTGGGAAACTTGTTGTTTAACAGTGACTGCTGGAGGAAAAACAGAACCAACAATCTATCAATTGTTTTCTTCCCCCTGGTACCTACAGTTCTCTGTTCAACCTCCCCACTGTTCCCTTCTCTTCATCTCGAAAGCCCAGCCTCTCTCTCTCCCTCTCGCTCTCCTTCCCTCTCTCTCCACCGGCCTCTCTCACCCAAGGTCTCTCCCTTTTTCCCTTCTTCAACTCATGCCAAGTCTTCCTTACCACGAACTCCTCCAAACTCTGATAAAGTTATTCCAAAAGGCCAAGGAAGCTGAGATCGCACGATAACCTGGAGAAGACAATCAGAGCACTCGCGCATGCACAAATCAAATATATTGATATTCCAGGTCTGTGTGAAGAGAAACACTGGGATGGAGTTTGAAGGTTAACAGTTGTCCAAGGTAGGCAGTAATAAAATAAATAAAAGTGGACTTTATCTATGAGCAGTGCAGAGCAGCACCCACCAGCTCCTTGTCTCAGCACGATACCAGCACTCTTAATAATTGATTATAATTGATTTTAACCCAGCCCTGACCTACGCCAGGACGCAGAGGCAGTGTCGTCCGAACCTGTCTGTGTTCGTGTGTGTGTATGAGGCAGAAAGAAAGGAGGGCAGTGAACATCTTTAAAAGCTCCAGACGTGTTCCTGAGATAAAATATTTAGGCAGCTGAAGCCTTGACCCCCCCGTGCTCGCTGGCTCCAAGTTAGAATTGATTTCTGACAAGGCAACTGGGACGCCATTACAACAAAATGCACTAAAGCCGGCCGTGTGTACCCTCTGACACTCTCGCCAGCTTAACCCGCACACCACAGCCCATGGTGTGTGTGTGTGTGTGTGTGTCTTTGTGTCCAGTTAGATGGACAAATCCCAAAATCCACCTCTCTAGTTGCCACGCCCCTGGTTGTCATCTAAGGCTACAGGAAATGAGACTAGAGTTGGCTTGCTTACGTACAGTATTTAGAAACATCAAGCCCAAAGTCCAATCATATAGTGAAACACCCAGGGGCCTGACCAATCCAACTGTACAGCTGACAGCTGCCCTATGAAAAGGCGTGTCTTCACCAGGACACACAGCATGGATGTTCAATAAGTTGATTGTGGTATTTCTGTTACCAAAAGATTTGCAAGAATGAGGGTTAACAATAGGCTTAACATGGCCTTGAAATGTATTGTGAAATAGTTGAAATACTGTATTGGAACAACAGAACACAGCTGTAGGATCCAGACACGCATGATTGGACAGGCAGATAGAGAGAGAGACAGGCTGACTGAATGACAGACTGGCAGTAGGACAGATATACAGACAGACAGACAGTCAGGTTAGGTAAACTGCTTTGATACCGCTATTGATCCATCAAAATGCACTCCAGGTAAACAGCTAAATAAAACATTCTCCCCTCAAGCATTGAGCATTGCACAGACAGTGTACTCTGTTGTAGCGTACGAACAGCGTTGTACAGAAGCAGGGTTACCATGCTGTACCATATGTAAGAACACAAATTCAGAATGTCATTCTTCATAGTAAACATTTAAAGATGTCCAAGGAAATTATAGTAAACAATAAATTTATATAAAATAAAAAAGTCAAAGTGTTTACTATGTTGGTCACAATAGTGACATGGAATACCCCGGGGTTAGCCTGTGCAAATGGTGTACAGAAGGTTAATCAGAGTGTACCTAATGTGAGGTGAGGGGACAGATTGCTGTCTACTGACAGTGATACCAATAACAATAAGAGCATTTTAATCCCAAAAGTCTGTGCCAGGCCATTGCTGTTTCCATGGCGCCCCAGATGGGCTTAACCTGGTTGGGCTGGTCTGACCCAGCATTGTGGTCAGTGAACATGAGAACACACACGGTTCTTTGTGACAGGGATTTCCTGTAATTCTACAAAGCTTTTCAAATGGCCACCAATTTCATGGTGGTTAAGTTACGTCTCAAATCGGCAAACTTTTTGGCAGATGTTTTCGATGTGTTGATCAGTTACCACTGACCCTGTGAATTACCAATGATAATCCATTTCATTGAATTCATGGAAACTGAAATTACGAGAGAAATGCCAGAACATTACAACTCCAATCTAAAGCGTGCAGGAAAAACCTTTGCAGTTACTGCTTAATACAAACCTGTAAACTTGTAAAACGCACTAGACTAATATCATGGATGACCTCCGTCTTTGTAGCTCCACAAGCGTACTGACAGAGGCAGAGGTATAATTTGTCTTTGCCACAGTAACATTGCATTAGACAGACACGTTAAGCCAGAACATTAGTAGACTGTGGGAGGCCACTGGGATGCCTGGAGACTACCTGGGGGGAAAGATGCACAGCTGGCTTCCCCCTTACATAACATCAGAGGCAAGGCGCATGTGTGTGCGCATGTGTGTGTGTGTGTGTGTCGGCCCAGCAGTAGGTTAAGAGCCCAGGTCTACTGCCCAGTGATGATGTCAGCATGACTATAACCCTGTAATTAATCAGAGTTGCATGGTACACCTCCACGTGTCTGGGCAGGGTCAAACTGGCCTGTTTAAAGAAGCTAGGGACTATGAGTACGGCCAGGGGGATTTGGAGGGGGGTGAGGGGGGCTTAGTGACTTTATAGTGTTAGTATAACCCCCTGATCCAAATGGCTGCAGCTGTAGCACACATACACACACACATCGGCATTGGCGGGACTGTCCCAGGAGTGTGTGTGTAGGATTTAAATTTTTTAAGGGGGCGGGGGAATGTGAAAGTTATGAGTTGTATTGGTGGTGGGGGTTGACTTCCATTATAAACACTCTCACTAACAAACACCCACCTTAACCCAGCTAGGGTAAAATTCACAACCATCTGACCTTCACGACCTGATAATAATGTAAACTGACCCAGGTCTGAAACTAGGGAAAGGCCCATCTTCAGGGACCAGTTCACAACTTAAAGTCACACTATTGCGTTTGACCTTTATATGACTTAATAACCATACAGCATATACTATGGATTTGAAGGCACATTTGAAAGGTTGAGAGCGTCTGACCTAGCTGCCTACACTCGACACCTCACGTTTTATTTTCCCACTTCTCTTTCTCTGTGTTCCCTGCATACGTACCGTTCTATCTCTCGGCCTCTCTGACTCAGGACCTTCTGCCTGCTTTCCCTCAGCTAATCTCAAACGGTTCAATGTTGTTCAATTAGATTCCAGTTGACATGCATTGGAAGTAGGCAGGCCCAGTCCGTAAATCAGCCCTCTTTATAGCCAATCTATTTTTTAATAAAGGTTCTGAAGAAAACATTAAAGTATTGATCTTTATTTATCGATCTGGCAGAAAGCATAGTTAAAGCTGACACAAATCAATCAAAATAAATTTAAAAGGATGATAGGCGAATAGTAGGAGCCAGCAAGGTGCTGGGAGCGTAATTAGAGATCTGGCAAGTGGCAACTCAAGGCAATATGAGTCCGTAATAAACAGGTTGAAGCTCTGTTTAGTAGAACCAGATTAGAAATTTGTTTTGTATTAAATGAAGCGACTGGGAGCCAAGGTTAATGAAAGGGCATAGCACTTTAGGCCAGCAGTAATCCACAGAACCCCTGCTTTACAACGAATAAGACTAATGGGCTACAGTGCCCACATGGACACAACGTGTAGACCCACACACACACACGCGTCGCCAGGGACACACCTCGCTTACCAAAAACAATGGCTACTCATTTGAGAGAGAAAAAAAACGAGGAGCGATAAAGTGATATGGAGATGAATAGATGATATTATGTATGTCCATTCTGGCCTCTCCCAAGTCTTTAAACAATGCAGAGTGCATTAGAGGATTTTAATCTCAGTAATGACTGCCACCCTGGGGATGGCGGGCAGGAGAGGACATGGGGCAGCATGTATGTAGGCAGGAGAGGACACGGGGCAGCATTTATGTATGCAGGAGAGGACATGGGGCAGCATGTATGTATGCAGGAGAGGACACAGGCAGCATGTATGTAGGCAGGAGAGGACACGGGTAGCA
>JACXGM010015895.1:0-20928 GCA_016801145.1 Umbra pygmaea
TCAGATGAAATATGCTAATTCTTTGAGATAGGAATTTTGGGTTTTCATGAGCTGTATGCCAAAATCATCAGTATTAAAACAATAAATGACCTGAAATATTTCAGTTGGTGTGCAATGAATCTAAAATATATGAAAGTTTAATTTTTATCATTACATTATGGAAAATAATTAACTTTATCACAATATGCTAATTTCTTGAAAAGGACCTGTATATGTGTGTGTTTTAGACCGGCTTCTTGAATATGTACCTGTGCTGCTGTAAAAAGCCAGTCTGGAGGTAGTGTGAAACTTCTGAATAAGGAACTGAGACAGTGAGATCCTGTCATCTGTGCTGAGGGACTCATCCCCACTCTTCCAATACAGCATGAGGTCTTCATCCGTGTAAGCATCTAGGGAAAACAGACATTTTAAATTCAAATCTGTATTGTCCCACCCCACCAAAATCCCTTCATACTCAGTGTGGCACAACTTACAAATCTAAACCAGCGTGAAACATTTAGCCTAGGGCTACTTACAACTACTGTATAACTCAGTGTGAGACAATTACCTTATCGCTACTTGTGTGAAACAGCGTAGTGTTAGCTAAAAATCTAACCCAGTGTGAAACATTTAGCCAGGCACTACTTAGAAATCTAAAAATGTGTGAGGCAGCCTAGCACTACTTAAAAATCTAACCCAGTGTGAGACAGTTAGCCTAGCGCTACAGACAACTCTATCCCAGTGTAAGACAGTTAGCCTAGTGCTACTTACAACTCTATCCCAGTGTAACAGTTAGCCTAGCGCTACAGACAACTCTATCCCAGTGTAACACAGTTAGCCTAGTGCTACTTACAACTCTATCCCAGTGTAACAGTTAGCCTAGCGTGTACTTACAGCTCTCCAGCTCCAGTGTGCAGGTCTGTGAGTCTAGAGGGAAGCGACTGAAGTCCATGTTGCAGGCCGCTGTAACTGTCACCCTGGGGACATCAGCATAACCACCCATCAGCATAACGTTGCCCATGACGGCGCATACATGAAACATCAATATGCTACACCCTTATGATAAAATATAATTCTTTGTCATGGGGCAAAAATCTGCCATGCAAATTTACATCAGCCACGCACCGTGCCGCGTGCCGTCATAGAAACGTAACCAATTCACATCTGAGTAATGTGGAGAGTGACACGCAAGGAGTCTGGGAAGCAATTGCAGCTTCCATCCTGACCTGAGGCTGTACAGCACGTGTCCGTCTGGGTATACCCTGAGCATGATGTTCTCCGTCGTGGTGTCGTGGATGAATGACCTCTTGGAGTGGACGAAGAACACATCTGGCACCCAGATCTTCTTTACCAGACGTCCATCAAAGGTCATGCTCTTGTTCGTGGTGCTGGGAAAGGAGAGGCGCTCATCTTTCCAGTAGTGCCTCAGATACAGGGTCATGGTGAAGTCCTGTCGGTCAGCAAAACAGCCTTAGAAATAGAAATAACCTCAAAGCACTCCTGGACTGAGAGAGCTACATTGAACCGTTGATTTTATATTTTGGGATTACTCAGGTCCTTCCCTTCTCTGGATTACAGCATATGGTTTTGATGAGACTTAGTCTTATGCAAAAGTTCAGGCACCCCTGACAATTTCATGATTTTCATTTATAAATAATTGGGTGTTTGGATAAGCAATTTCATTTTGATCTATCAAATAACTGAAGGACACAGTAATATTTAAGTGAAGTTAGTTCTATTGGATGAACAGAAAATGTGCAATATGCATCAACACAAAATTAGACAGGTGCATAGATTTGGGCACCCCAACAGAAATATCACATCAATATTTAGTTGAGTCTCCTTTAGCAGAAATAACAGCCTCTAGATACTTCCTATAGCCTGTAATGAGTGTCTGAATTCTGGATGAAGGTATTTTGGACCATTCCTCTTTGCAAAACATCTCCAGTTCAGATAGGTTTGATGGTTGCCGAGCATAGACAACCCGGTTGAAATCACCCCACAGATTTTCAATGATATTCAGGTCTGGGGACTGGGATGGCCATTCCAGAACATTGTAAATGTTCCTCATAAATGCCAGAATAGATTTTGACCAGTGTTTTGGGTCGTTGTGTTTTTTAAATAAACCATGTTGAACATTCTTTGTTTTCAGGTCATTTGAGAGTTGTTTTGAGGCTCCCATGTTGCCACTCTTCAGAGGAGATTCAAAGAGAACAACAACTTGCAATTGGCCACCTTAAATACCATTTTTCATGATTGGATGCACGTGTCTATGAAGTTCAATGCTCAATGAGCTCACCAAACCAATTGTGTGTTTCAATTAATCAGTGCTAGGTAGTTACAGGTATTCAAATTAACAAAATGACAAGGGTGCCTAAATTTATGCACCTGTCTAATTTCATTTTGATGCATATTGCAAATTTTCTGTTAATCTAATGAACCTCATTTCACTACCAAATTATTACTGTGTCTTTCAGTTATTCGAAAGCGCAAAATGAAATTGCTGATCCAAACAACCAATTATTCGTAAATGAAAATCAAGGAAAATGTCAGGGGTGCCTAAAAATTTGCATACGACTGTATGTCCCACATATGAGTAGGGGACATGTTATGTCTCGAGATGACTGCTAGGGTAGACATTACTAGGCTGCATCGTTCACACCTATTCCTTACCTTTCTGTCAGTTACAAGCAGTGTTGGGAATAGTTACTTTTAGGAGTACTTTTTAGTTACTTGATGAGTTCACAAGTTTTGGGAAGTGCCTATTTGAGACAAAATGATCAGGTAAATGGAGTTCATATCTTACTGGTGACCATGATTGATATGTTATTTACTCTTTCTATTTGTTTTATAGGTCACTGTAAAGAAATTAACTCCATTTACCTGATAATTCTCTCTTAATTAGGGACTTCCCAAAACTTGTGAACTCATCAAGTAACTAAAAAGTACTCCTAAAAGTAACTATACCCAACACTGGTTACAAGGCAACTACATAAACTCTGTGCCAGACTACAACACTACTTATGTACCACAACCTCTATTCGCCTCCTAGTATTACATAACAGATCTGCAGTGTAGTAATATCACTTGGAATAGTGACAACAATGGAATAATTAAGTAGCACTCAAGTCACTACCATTGTTGGCATAACAGCACATGTACTGTAGCTGTCAGCTCTATAAATATTATAAATAAACAGACCTGTGTAACATTACGTAATGGCATTGACTGATTTGTCTGACTGGATGGCCTTGTTCTGCATGAGACTGGCATTATATCATTAAGGACAGTCATCGTCTGAAAGTAATAATCTGCCCTCACTGTTTTCATACAATTATATACAAATACTGGAGATCCAAATTAAATGTAATCCTTGCATTCCTCCCCCACAAAGGCTTACAGAACATCAGGACGGCAGTTTGGGTCCAATTTGCAGCTTAGAACAGAAAGCCCTCTTAATTATATTACTGTGGTGAGCATGCGCATGGTCGTTTAGCTTGAACACACATCATTTCAAGAACTGTGCCTCCATTATGCATTCAAATCATTCATCTGAAAATAGGAGAATAATGAACATTATAACTAGAGGTCATTATTTCACTTTATTGTATCGGGTCTAAAATGCTGCCCCCAAATATTATAGCTTTTTTACCTATTGGCATATTTTGAATGCCACTTTAAACTTCAATTTAACTAAGATATTGTGCTGTGCCAAATTTGATGTTATTTGGCCTATAACACTTATTATTTGGGGTTATCTTCATTTGTTAGGAATGGCCAGCATTCATACCCATCGCATTACATTGTTTAATGTATGTGTAGTGAGATGTTGAAGGTGTGGTATTAACTTTGTCTTTATGTAGTGAGGAAATGGTGAATGTGTGGTATTGACTTAATCTCTTTATGTAGTCAGGAGATGGTGAAGGTGTGGTATTGACTTTGACTTTATGTAGTGAGGAGATGGTAAAGGTGTGGTATTGACTTTGTCTTTATGTAGTGAGGAGATGGTGAAGGTGTGGTATTGACTTTGACTTTATGTAGTCAGGAGATGGTGAAGGTGTGGTATTGACTTTGTCTTTATGTAGTGAGGAGATGGTGAAGGTGTGGTATTGACTTTGTCTTTATATAGTGAGGAGATGGTGAAGGTGTGGTATTGACTTTGTCTTTATGTAGTGAGATGGTGAAGGTTTGGTATTGACTTTATGTATTTATGTAGTAAGGTGGTGAAGGTGTGGTATTGACTTTGACTTTATGTAGTGAGGAGATGGTGAAGGTATGGTATTGACTTTGACTTTATGTAGTCAGGAGATGGTGAAGGTGTGGTATTGACTATATGTCTTTATGTAGTCAGGATATGGTGAAGGTGTGGTATTGACTTTGTCTGTATGTAGTGAGGAGATGGTGAAGGTGTGGTATTGACTATATGTCTTTATGTAGTCAGGATATGGTGAAGGTGTGGTATTGACTTTGTCTGTATGTAGTGAGGAGATGGTGAAGGTGTGGTATTTACTGTCTATTTAGTGAGGAGATGGTGAAGGTGTGGTTTTGCGTATGTCTTTATATAGTGAGGAGATGGTGAAGGTTTGGTATTGACTTTGTCTTTATGTAGTGAGGAGTAGGGCTGGGAGGTATACCGCAAAAAACTACATACCGGTATTCATGTATGTAGCGGTATGCTATATTCGTTACCGGTATTTTTCTCATGTCATTCAGCCAGCTGCAACAACTGAGAATAATCTTATTTTGGAATAAACTGCGCCCCTAAAATCTTAATGCCCACTGCGGGACACACACAAACACACGTGAGAAACAAACACCTGGAAGTTAGATAAACGGTGAAAAAAACAATGGAGGGTGCAGGTAGAATTATCCGCGCAGCAGCAAGCGAAAAATGTGTTGTTAAAAAGGGTGCAACGTCGATAGTGTGGACATGGTTTGGTTTAAGATCCCGTTTACACGTACACGGACGGTAATTTTGAAAAACTGAGATATTTCCCTTCGTTTGTGCCCTTCGTTTACACGCAAACAGAGAATTCGCCCTAGAAAATGATTCTAAAAACTCTGGCTAAAGTGGAGATTTTTTAAAACTCCGTTGGCATTTTAACGAAGAAAACTGAGGTTTAGGCAGCCGATGTCACAGTATGCCCCAGAACATGCACCTGCGCCAAAAGTGCGACCTATGTTTACATTTTCATCTGGCTACTTTTGGGAATCTGATTGGCTAACGTGGGCTTCAGCCTTTCGTTATACTGCCACCTACACCGTTGGCATGCTCTTGACGTCATATACACGCTTGGTTCTATTAGCGCATGCACTAAGCCACTCGACCGATGTTATAACATGGGAAAAAAGCTTATGGGGTTGTTTGGCTCGAGTTCGAAGGCTATTTTTCCGTGCCCAGAACCTGTGAAACCAATCTGATTGTCAGAACTATACCAGTAGTTAATCTAGTTAAATGACAGTGGGACTTTTTTGTAATTCATACACCTAAGCAAGTACTGTGGTGGTGCGACATGCCACGGTTCAGTACTAAAGCCATAGACAGCGGATAGGCTTGTTTTTTTTGCGGTTGCAAAGTTATTTATTAGTATTCCTGCATTTAATAAAGATTTAAACAATAGCACTACTTTTACTTACTCAGTCTTGTTTATTGGTGTTCCAACAAAAATCATAATAAACGAACAAATTAATTTCTTTCAACCTTTACTTAAAAAAATTAATACCTTTAAATACCGGGATACCGTCAAACATTTGAAAAATATCGGGGTATTAAATTTAAGCCATACCTCCCAGCCCTAGTGAGGAGATGGTGAAGGTGTGTTATTGAATTTGTCTTTATGAAGTGAGATGGTGAAGGTGTGGTATTGGCTTTGACTTTATGTAGTGAGGAGCTGGTGAAGGTGTGGTATTGACTTTGTCTTTATGTAGTGAGATGGTGAATGTGTGGTATTGACTTTGACTTCATGTAGTGAGGAGATGGTGAAGGTGTGGTATTGACTTTGTCTTTATGTAGTAAGATGGTGAAGGTGTGGTATTGACTTTATGTCTTTATGTAGTAAGATGGTGAAGGTGTGGTATTGACTTTGACTGTATGTAGTCAGGAGATGGTGGTGTGGTATTGACTTTGTCTGTATGTAGTGAGATGGGGAAGGTGTGGTATTGTCTTTGTCTTTATGTAGTCAGGATATGGTGAAGGTGTGGTATTGACTTTGTCTGTATGTAGTGAGGAGATGGTGAAGGTGTGGTATTGACTTTGTCTGTATGTAGTGAGGAGATGGTAAAGGTGAGGTGTGGTATTGAATTTAAAGTGGAACTGACAGTATTTTAACAACATGGATTGTGTTAGAATATGTTGAAATACACCTCCAGAAATAACATGGTTATACCATTTTATGACAAGCCATCACATAGATACTGTATGTTCATTTTAAGGTTTTGTACTTACATCGAATTTTCACAAATGTCTGACTCTTACATCAGAAGATTTATATATTTTACATATACTGTATTATGTGAGTCCTTCATTGATTTATATATTTTACATATACTGTATTATGTGATTCCTTCATTGATTTATATATTTTACATATACTGTATTTAGTGATTCCTTCATTGCTTCAGATATGCAAACTAGTTCAAATTGTGTCAGTTCCACTTTAAACACTGTATTACTACAACCACTTTCAGATGTTCCACTGACATGAAAACACTTTGACTTCATTGACATTTTAGAATGTTTAATGTTTGTTTGATTGACTATTCACGTACCATGTCCACCTCTGATATACTGTCCAAACTCTCCACTTGAACGTCAACTCCTACAGGAACGGCAGGCCCTGCAAAACAACAGTCGTAAGGCTTTAGTTATCATGAATATAATATATATACAGCATCTCACAAAAGTGAGTACACCCCTCACATTTTTGTAAATATATTATTATACCTTTTCATGTGACAATACTGAAGAAATGACACTTTGCTACAATGTAAAGTAGTGAGTGTACAGCTTGTATATTAGTGTGAATTAGCTGTCCCCTCAAAATAACTCAACACACAGCCATTAAGGTCCACTGGCAACAAAAGTGAGTACACCCCTAAGTGAAAATGTCCAAATTTTCGCTAAAAGTGTTAAACCTCAAGACTTTAACACCACAAAATGTCAAAACTCAGGGGTTTGCAATCCATACCTTTTTGATTCCAGTTATATTACAAATATATATCTTTGTCTCCGTTCACCTTTTAACTCATGGCAGCTAATAAGATTTCCCTTCACCAGTAGAGATACTCTGACTTCCTTATGATGCTTGTTATCTGTGGTATCTTTTCTATTCAGCACAACAAAAATCCAAGAGAGACTGTAATTATTACTACATGGTTTTACAGCTACAGATAATTAACAAGAGCTAATACGGTATGAACAACTTTTTTTGTATAAATATCAAAGACAATAATATCCCGCTTATATTTAGAAGTATTTATTTAAATGCAGTAGATGATTCATGATAGATTGATTGGATTAGATTTGAGGTTTTTGCACAGATATGGCCTACAAAATAAGATCCTATTTATTTTCACACTCCTAGTTTTATTAATCCAATTCACAGAAGACGTACAAGTAACGTGTATCCATATTTGGGTGTTGTGTACTGCAGCAGTGTCCTCGCCGCGTGTCAGGGTTTAATCTAGGGGAGCTGTACAGTATAGTGCAGGCGTCTGAACATTGTTATGTAATCGCTAGTAGCTAAAACCTCCCGTCACTCAGTGTTCCCTCGCCTGTTACCTGGAAGAGGAGATATTAACTTGTCTCATTGTGCTAGCTGGGTGCCCTGTCATCCCTCGCTCACACCAGATGCATTTTGTCTGATCCTAAACTGGGCAGTGACTTAGGCCCCAGCTCCCATTTGCCGAACCTTGCCACACCTGTCACCTCATAGGCCTTCCTGTGACATCTAACCCTGGATTAAAATGAGTCAAGGGTGATTGGGGTTGTTTTTCACGATATATATTTATATTGGTAGTGACTAGATCCCACTCCATCTGCTTCTACTATCATTGCCGAGCCACTGGAGACGTGGTTATGAGCTAAAGGCATTGGGAGAAATGCTCTCCTAGTATGGACACTGCTGAAAGCAGTCATAATGAGCTGTTATGACAGCAGTCATTTTGGGCTGTTATGGGCTCCTGTCCAGTGAAAGAAAAGCTGCGTGTCTGAATATTTCACTATTGTTCGTGAAAAATATATTTTTCAAAACCGTAATGTATTTTCAATTGCGTTCAAACAAAGAACTCAACACACTTTGGAAAAACGAAATCCAAGCCAAACAATGATATAGAAGATGGTTCCTCAAAAGCATTCTCAGGCTCAAGCCTTGTGTGATTGATTGAGAATGTTCTCTGAACTATTGGGTCTGTCAGAAAGAGGTACTTTAACAGTGGGCAGCTGGGAACACAATGCGGGACAATATCACTTGTGCTCATTATGAAGTTATCAATAATGTTTCTGGAGAAAAAAGAGGTGTATCCTGCAAAGATTTCAAATGTAACACTGAAATAATAAAAATACTAATAATCAGAAATGGGGGCATAGCATGGCAAATTGGTTGATCTGCATAATTTCAACTGTCACTTTTCTCAAGTATAGGACAAACACCAGCTGTTCATATTTCAGTGCAGCACAATGTTGCAATGTTGATATAATATAAGAGTTCCAGCTTCATGTCAGCACTCCTCAAATATTTTGCAAAACCCTTTGGAAGCGAGTAAACATTTTGGTAAAGAACAGAAATTATACATTTCAAATGGCTTTTGTGCAAAAAACTTAGAAACTTGTGTCATTATTACACAGTAATTACCTATTTAATTAATAATACTGCACTGAACTACAGCATAAAGTAAGTTGCAGCATTGCAGGACAAGCTACATCACGGTAGTAAGTGGTTCGAGCCTGACTATGGCTTCTCTGACGTTGCCCGGCATAGTGCTGCCCGGGATTTGGGAGCCCTTAGCCCACTACACCACTCGGACCCTACAGTAAGACATTATCACGAAATGTGTAAGTATGACATTTTACTATGTGTATTTCAAGCTTCACATTTCAAAGGTAAAAAATCTGCATTATATAAATGAAAGTACTTCTTGCTGAAAAGGAACTGTAGCATCTGTCACTCACATAATATCTAAAAGACACAAGTATGAATAAAATAAAAAATACCCTATCTATCCATTTGGATGGATTAGCAACTTTAAATCCACTATTGGTTAGCACTGGCCAGATTAAGGCTAGCCTTGGCACATGCATTAGACACCGCTGCTCACTCCTGCAAGAAATCCCATTGCTGGGACAGCTTTGGTGGATGTTCTTCGAAATCGTATGAATGCAAAGGATGGCAGAACCTCTGTAATGCAAATTTGATTAAGCCATGACAGGTGTTTGTTTTTTTATGTATTTAATACTTCCATTTTAAGCTAAACCCATCGAAATGGTCCTTGATATATTGTGACATATAAGAACTACTACATCAACAAAATAAAATCTCCTTTTCTTAGTGTCCTTAGCATTTCATATGGAGGATTTAAAACCATACACCGTAGACCACAAAACAACCAGAAGCCAAGCTTCCATGAATCGACAGAATTACGAATTTGCTTGTATAAGTGAATCTTATTTTGTCTGGTATTTCTGGAAGTTGAAATGGTTACTGAGCAGGGACTTCCCTACAGCTGTACCACAAAACTAAATTTTAGGCTGGGGTTATTGGAAGACTTATTTTCCTACACGCCTCCCCGTGCAGTGCACTGTGTGGCTAATTCAAAACCTCACACAATAGTTGTCTCTGAAAAAGCATTCAAAGAAATGCCATTTGCACAGTTCTTTTCCTAACCAGTATTGACTTTTCCCCGAGTAAAAAGGCGTGTTCGTTGTGATAACGATATGACACAAAGCTGCTTATTGTATGCTCTTTCTCAAAGGGATTTTTTGAATGTGTTTTTGGCTGTTTTTCCCCACCCCTGTGTGGACTGAAAGACCCCCTGCTGCTACTTCACAGTGCCGCACAGATAACGTTCCTCCACAGAGCAAGGAGCAGCCATGTAAGAGGCTTTCATTAACAACACTGTACTGCCACTTCCTTTTAAAGCCAGGAAAGAAAACAACCCCCACTACACATCTTGTGCCCAAATTAATACAGACAGTTTTCACAGGCGTCATGACTCACAATGCGTACACAAGTTGGCCTTTAATAAAGTCTTTATAAGACAATATGAATCCCCTAAAGCTATTTATTCTAGAACAAAAGGCTGCAAGTCCTTAGTGGCTGAATTAACAATCAGTTTCAGGAACATCACATTTATTAGTACAGGAAGATCAATGTTAACAGGGGGACATGCTGCATCACATTATGCATTTCAAAAGCTCCTCTTACAACTCCCTACTTTTAGATCATCCTAAAACAGGCGAGGAAAACGAATGGCTAGCTCAGTGGATGACATGGTGAATAGATAACTGGTATGTGTATCAAGTGTTCCAATGCTTGAGCTATTTCAATCATTTTTGCTCAGCAGAATTGTGGAGCATCTGTAAGTCAGTAAACAGTCATGGCAACCAACATAAGTACCGGCACTGATCCAAGTCAGAGTGAAGCATGGAACAAGCTTCTTTGTATTTTCGTATGAATAGAATCCATTTCTTAACACAGATGTACTTGTTATTGCTTGACAATTTAACCAGTTTTAAACCAAGGGCCACCGTAATTTAAGCAGTTCTTCCATCCACCTTGGCAGTTACTTATAGTCCAATAATTACACTAATCTATATTTAAAAAAAGAGTACATCTAATTGCCCGACAGGAGTACAAAAACGTAGAAAAACATGCACTGCCATGGCGTGGCATTGTAATAAGAGTAAAATCAAGCGGCATCCTCTAGGGGGCACTGAAGTCTACTTTACTATCTCAGTCATTTAGTTTAGACCACTGGGCTGGAGAGGTACCTCCCTGTCTACTTTCGCTCCAACCCCAGGTGTGAATCAGTCATCTAACTTTTTGGAATGTGTTGCACTAAATTAAGGTTAGACTGAAAGCATACAGGACAATATCTCTCCAGGACCAGTGTTGGAGCCCTTACCTGCAAAGGCTGGTCTCATGGTAAAATCATGGTCATCAACTCGTAACAGGTGGTCTGTCTTCACCTTGCGAGATTTGGTGTTATCAACAATTTTTTTTCCAGTCAGGGGACTGCAAAATAAAAAAGTAATAAATTATTCTATTGGCAGATAAGTGTAGTTTCCATCCAGTCACTCATTACAGAGCACAAACAAACAACTTGACAGCAGAAGTCTGCAGCAACAAAACATGGTTTAAACTATAATATGAACATATATTGGTCAGTTTTTGGCATGCATATCTCCTGTATATGCTACATTTCTCCAACCCCACATTGCACCTTCTTTTCGCAGAGAGAGAGGTGCCAATGTCCACTTTATATCATAATGAAAGTAACACATTTATTAAGTTCACATACTTTGTAACAACAGTGTGAATTAAAGAAGGATGATTTAAAGTGAATGAGAGCCATGGAAAGCAAATGTAATGAGCAATCTAACTAACATGTTGTATTAGGAAGAAAATACAGTGTTAAAGAACACCAAAATTGTGATATTTATGACTACAGTGGCCGAATTGAATCTTAGTTACTTTCTAGGTTTACCTGAAGATGCTCTCTACTTCAACATCTTTCCATGCCACATGTTTGCATATTACCACAACGATAATGATAGGTTCTTCTGTACTTTAGGTCCAGGTTGGAGAAACAAAATAGCGACTGTACAAATTTCGCAGCCAATATGTCAATAATTTCTCATGAAAAGGTTTATGAAGAAAATGAAATGCAGTCCTGTCAAGTGAGAAAATATAACCACTGTGTTCCGCAAATACGCGTCATAACATACGAACCGTTTGGGCTACGTGCTTTCTGTGCTTTAAAGTAGATTTGCTACGGTGCTCGGAACTAACATTCCAGGTAGTACAACAAAATATCTAGCAGCATACGATCAAAGGCTCACAGCGGGAACGCTTCTTATGGATAATGTGATTATAAAATGACGGGACAAATCAAGGGTAATTTTGAGGACCAATCGCATAACCGAAAGTTTGAACCGAAATGGTGATGCAAAGTTCAAATGCATGAAATGGATGATGAAACTTGTAGACATAAATATGATTATTCATAACACGCACAGACAGTGCCAACTGTATCCTTCCATGTGCGCAATTCTATGGATCGTCTTTACGCAAAGGCAAGTTTTACTTACCTTTGCGTGAGTCAAGACAATGACTTACACATTTTGCATGTCTGAAGAGTCAAAATCTGTGACACACCGAGTCGAATCAGTAGCTATTAAATCGAACACATGGAATCACAAGTGCGAAATTAAACCAAAGAGAGATGACATGATGATCTCCTGTTCGTTTGAAGAACGAATGAAACATTTAAATGTGTAAATAAATGTAGGATATTTATTTGGAAGGACTGCCAGGGAGCGTATAGGAAGGCTACTTACGCGCCATGCTTGTGAGATTCCACCGCACCGGACCACCTCCTTTTCCTACTTTTGTGCTTTCTGCATTCGCCGACAGGTATCATGCAAAAAAGTAAAAACAGAAACTTCATATAATAAGGCATTATGTGTGAAAAGTCAAAAGTGCTCGGGTGATTGAAGCAATCTGTTTAATCCACGTCCGAAATGATCTGAGCATTGTAGCATAGTTTGGTCCGATGCAGAACGTGCGATAACGAGCATGGTAGTGAAGTATTGTACGGATTGATTAAGTACCAACGACGGATATGTTTACAACCGCAAGCTGCTTGGCCCGCATATTGCACCCTGATTGGTCCACAGCGTTTGGTTTCCACGCGCTCCTACCTCCGCGCGCAGATAGCTGTTGCAGCTCTGGCTTAGCAGGAGTGTGATGGCATGACCACATTCCAGGGCATCCTCGACAACGCTCTCATGATTTGCACAGTTGTCTGCCTGGGCACTTGCTGAAAAATATATACTGTGCCTGTATTTATAATCCTCTTTAACAAATCAGGAAGGTCTTCGTAACAGGCGTGGAATCAAGAGCGTATTCTAATATGGGCATTGAGAGAACACTAGTTGGTGTAACCTGCCTAAATCTGCGTGCACATATCAGATATAACTTCTGTGTGATCCACTTGAGAAAAAAAAAGTGAAAAATATGGAAAATAGGTCCACACAAGTATTTTCGGTAAGTCTACATTGGAGAAAATGTGATTTCCAGTTTAGGGGTTAGGTGAGAAAAGAATACAACATTCAGCATGAGGTGGAATTGGGGTTCTTTGGTTTAGGCAATACTGGCCTGCCAATTACAAATAGGTAAATGTAACCCCTTTGCAAAGAGGGAAAATCCTATTAACCAATGGCCTCTGACCCCCTAATATGAAATACAAACCTATGCCCTAATTATTGGTAACACTTTGGTTCAGTCATTAGAGCTAGGGTATTTTAGCCATAACATTTAGGTGCGTGAGGTTAAGGTAAGGGTTAGGTTTAAGGCAAAATAATAGGGTTCATGGAGTTTTTGGTCAGGGTTGTGTCAGAGGTCTCCACAACAACAGAAAACCAAACATGTATGTATGTTGGTTTAAAACTGTGGACTTGTACGCGTTAACTGTGAAATAACATAAGCATTTTCTTTGTTCAATGCATTTATTTTCAGATACAATATGAATATCTAGCATTCAAACACAGTCTAGAAATATGGATGTGCAAATAAATTACATTTTCAGACTAGTAAGAGTAAAGCAGTCTGCAACGGATTCAGAATTCATATGAATAACGTTTTTTCATGGCTCAGACATCACGCGAACCTGACAGATACACTCGCTCTGGACATTATTTTCCCTGGAAGTAAAATGTGTAAACATAAAAATGCCATACATTAAAGGGTCAATCAGCAATATCTATTTTTAATCTGTTTAGACTAATGAAATTATTAAATATACCCAGTGATTATTGAAAAACTAACATATAAAACCCTCATGATGGTAATATGTAAATAAACTGTATGCAGTCTCATAACAAATAAATTAATATTGTAGTTTGTCCTTGCGTGTATAGCGCCATCTTTTCATTTGAAAGTGTTTACCATTTCTTCAGGCATATCTCTAGAGTTTTACTGAAACAAGCATGGGAAGAAAACGTTTGTTCAAACTGATGACTGGCACTTCAGTTCTTAAACCATTTGTGAATACATAAAAAGCTCAGTCATATAGACTCCCTTTCTGAAGCTCTTCTGTGTTGATAAAAGTTGTTTGCTCCGCCACTCCAACCAAAGATATAACCAAGCACCTACATCATAAATATCACAGATAGCCTTTATCAATAGCTCGGTCTCTATGACCCACAGACTTATGGGTAGCTGCTATACCTGTGGCTATTGCTCCTAAGCAGAATCTGCCAACCCATTAGAAATAAAATGCATATTGTTTCACTGTACACAGTGAATTTCAGACAAACAAATCAATTAAATTGCCTTCATTGTTTACATGTTATGTGATACAGGTTTGTAAAAGAAAACAGCTCTCGCACACAGTCAATAGTTGAAAATGTTATATTTAAATAACACACAATGTTTAGCCTTTTCCTTTAACATTATTGTTCCTTTTTTTACACACACGTCATTACCCTATTCTAAGTGTGCCCACACAATTTGTTGTTATATGAAACAACTTTCTTTGTCATAAAAATCTGCTTGACAAATTAAAATAGAGATGGAAAGCAGGACGGGGTTTAAACAGCCTTTGAAACATTTCAAATACTTTGTAATCCACTGAGGCTGCCAGGCCAAATCAATTATTTAATTATAGAGCTTCAATTAATTGCCTGGGTTTTTATTTGACACAGGTGGAAATGGAAGTAAAAAAAAAAGCCTGGCTATTAAATAGGGACAGGCAGCTAATTCAGACTGCATTTAAGTTTTAAAGTGGTCCCAAAATTACAGCACACTCAATAGTTTTTGAATGAATTCAAAGAGTATTTGAACCCAGGTTTGACTCAATCACTAAGGTTTGGAGACGACACTCTTAAAATAAAAAAGTAGCATTTACACTCTAAGAGTAAACCGTACAAATTGAAGGACCGCTTGGATGTCTGTGTGGCGGTGAGTCAACCCTGGCCTCCACGGGAATGCAGGTTACGTCATTAGAAAGCAAGCCCACTTCTACTTAGTGGGAGAAACAGTCAGCCAGGCTAACCCTCACCCACCAGAAAAAGACGGCAGGGCGCTGTCCGTAGTTTCAGGGATGGACATTTGTGTGCTGGAGATGTCCAAGTCAGGTAAGCGCCGTCACAGCTCATAATCAAACTTGTACTCGTTGGACAGGTAGACCCTGCGGAAGATGAGAGCAGCCAGTAGAAGGGTTAGCACAATGATGAGCACCACAGAGCCTGCGTGGCTGCCGTGCTGTGGGGGACGGGGGGCGGCCGTGTTGGGGAAGGCCGGGAATGTAGGCCTGCGTGTGGGCTCTCTGTGTTGCTGCTGGTTCCGGCGCTGGCGGGGGCTGAGAGAGAGGCTGCTGGGTGCCGGGGGACACGGTTCGTCCTCACTGGCAGCTGGAGCTGCCTCGACCTGTAGGGTGCATAACACAGCGTGCACTGGGTCAGCCAGGAGCCACAAACGCACACATGCAGTATGAATACACACAACCTAGTGTATGATGACAGTGTCTGCAGCGCCCGTCTCTCTGGTCGTACTAATTGCGCACTGTGCTCCAGCTCTGTCAATGAGGCAGGGTCGTTCATTTAGCGGGTCAACATACAAAATCATTGTTGTCTTAAGAACTCGAAAAACAGTGAACTGAACAGCTACTGGCACCCTGAAATTGAGCAAAAGTGAATGCAAAAACTCAACAAAACAAACAAAGTGTCATATTTTGTGTCAAACAATGTAGTGTCAAACAAGGAGGAGTCAAATGCTCACTTTAACACAACAATTTCTCAAACAGAATTTTTTTCTTCTGCAAACATTGGACTCAAAAGAAATTGGAACACCTTAATGATAAAAATACAAAGTGGCGTCTTATGAAATTCTATGATTTTTAGTTGTTCTCAGTCTTTTGGTGTTGTGTACTATTCCTGTTTCCCTGAAGTATAAATATGAGGTTGGACACAAATTGCAGAACTTGGCGACAAAAGTGGATTTACATACAAGGAAAAGCACCAGATACCCACATAAAAATACATGGTGGTGGATGATTCATGCTTTGGGGCTGTTTTGCTTCTAGTGGTCCTTTGATGGCATGATGAATTCCAATTATATACCAGGACATTTAATTTAAATAAAACACACCAAAATCTCAGTCTCCGGACTTGAATCAAATTGAAATCATGGAGTCTGAATTGAAGAGGACAGTTCATAAGTGCAAACCTAAGATGATCAAATATCTTGAAATGTGCTGCATGATGGAGTGGTCCAAGATCCTTCCAGAGGTGTGGAACATCATTGTCAGACTTTACAGGAAGGTAAAGTGGAACAATGATTAATTTCTTTTAGAGTTCGCAGGGAAATATATCTGGTCCCTGAGGTCTTGCTCTCTTTAGGGCGTTTTTAATTGTTTTAAATTTATTTCTCAGAGAGAAATTTTCACAATAAATTCACAACTCTCAGCGAGGGGAGTTTACACCCTGCCAAAAAACATAAGCATGTTAAGGGATTAGCATCTGCTATAAAGGTATGTAGGGATTTGGAAAACAGAGAATTTGTCATTAGTGTCCTTGGGAAATGGAAGTACAGTATTGCAATTTGGCATCAAACAGAAACTCTTTTTGGGGACAGACCTTCTGGACCTTGAAGTGAAAGAAATTCATGAATTGCTTCATATATCAAAGAGAAAAATGTTCTTGTATGATTTAAAAAACTCACTCGAATTAGAGGATGGGCCAATATCTGTCCAAACACTGGTCCAGCACATCTGATCAATATTTGGGACCATGACTTTTAGACTTTATAAGAAAAGAGCTTCATTGCAGAGTCTAAATCCTGGTCAAGATAGAGGAACAGCAATTTGACTTTGCTGGACAGGGCTGCTCTGTCTCCTTGTGCTCTGGAAACTCCTTGTGATTGTTATCCTGGAAATGCACTCTCCTCCAGCATTTGGTTTGTTCAAAACGTTCACGTTCCAAGAAATGAACGTGGTGGAAGGAGCTCAAGGTAACTTGATGTCTTCAACATCGTCACAGACCACGTACAGAAGACAGAAGCAGCTGGATGAATTCTGAAGAGTATAGGGATATATTGTCTGCTCAGATTCAGCCTAATTCAGTGAAGTTGATTGGACGGCACTTCACTTTACAGATGGACAATGACCTAAAACATACTACAAAAATAACCCTGGAGGTTTTTAAGGCAAAGAAGTGGAATATTCTGGAATGGACAAGTCACTCACATGACCTCAACCCGACCGAGCATGCATTTCACTTGCTGAAGAAAAAATGTAATGCTGAAAGACCCACGAACAAACAACAACTGAAGACAGCTGTAATAAAGGCAAAGCATCACAATGGAGGAAAGAAACTAATTCCAGACTCTAAGCAGTCAATGCCTGCAAAGGATTCTCGACAAAGCATTAAAAGATAACATTTTATTTGAGTGTGTTAATTTGTCCAATTACATTTGAGCCCATAAAATAAGTGGACTGTGTATGAAAATGGTTGCAATTTCTAAAGGTTTCATATGATTTCTTTGTTCTATCCCTTGAATTAAAGCTGAAAGTCTGCAACTCGGTTGTTTCATTTCAAATCCATTTAGATATTTTTTTCAAGAAATAGAATGCTTAAAAGAAGTGTTGACTATTGGGTGACTACTTTAAAACTTTTCCTTAACTAGTCCATTAAAGTTCTAGACTTTGAAAGGAAAATATTGTCCACACAGCTGGTATGGTCCTGAAAACAGGGCTGAAGTTGGTTGTTTCAAAAGGAAACGTCTTGTGTAAAGCTGCTGGAAGGGTGATGACTAAACAGTGAGCAATACAGCACGGCTCAGGTTTAACAGGACGAGACGAAGCTGAATCTCTCTAATTAACGGACGACTGCAGGCCAGAGAGAGAAGAGAGAGACTCATGGGACCGAGCACGGAGAAGGGAACAACATGCAGAACTTCTGCCTACATTTGACTCGGACATAGGAAGAGTAAAACAAGCAGTAGATGCGTGGGATAAACTGGGGGGGAGTCACGAGTGATGTGCACCGGAGTCGCTCGAGAGCATTGTGACAAGGTACCAGGCTTGGAACGTCATGATTTTAGGGGCAAGGCCACTAAGCCTGAAGGAGGTGCCCTATTTGCCACAGCACCAAGGCCACCATCCAGGGCACAAAGGCCATCCATCAAATTGTTAAATAGATTGCTTTGCAAAGCGAAAAACACTGCATTTATTTACCCCGTTCCCTCTACTCAAACATGTTACAAGTCTAAACCTATGAGATGCTGCACGGAGATCTAACCCTATGAACACAGGATGATTTAGACAGGAAGACTGTATATGGTTTGCAGGAAAATGGCCTTCTTTATAATACTTAAGTTCTTTCATTTCCGTGTTGTAGTAAAATCTAATTCACATTAGAAGCTCCATACTTGGTGAACGGTACATTTTAGGGTCAACCTACTTGAACAAATAAATTCTAAACTAAACTTGTAATTCACACAAACATATGCACATTGGCTTACTGACAGATGCATGCACAAAGCCAATGTACTCTTTATTTTTAGTCGCTCTTGCAAGAGTCAACTAATAATGCTATGGAGACTTTGAAAATGTTAAGACTGTGTGTGCATGTGTGCGAGTATGTGTGATGGACGCAATGATTGGCCAATGAGATTGTAGATGTCTTAGTGCCTGCGAGGTCTGTTAGCCTGTGACTAGCGCATTTCCCC
Source organism: Umbra pygmaea (assembly GCA_016801145.1). NCBI lineage: Eukaryota > Metazoa > Chordata > Actinopteri > Esociformes > Umbridae > Umbra > Umbra pygmaea. The sequence goes on from JACXGM010015895.1 coordinate 18,927, forward strand.
GGGAACAGTAACAGGTAGCGAGAATCAGAAGAATTCTGTTTTTTACATTCAGCCCAAAGGCACATCGGCCACTTTGACCGAAAGTATTATGATTTTTAGCAGGGCATCAAGGCCAAACAATGGGACATTAGCAGCAATGGCCGTTGTGAAATTCCTACCCTGCAAGCTACTGCATACAGCAACATGTATTGTACAGCACAGAAGTGTATATTTGACTCACCTCCCGCACCAACTTGACCTCACCCCAACATACCTCACCTCATCCCCTCGACTACGCACCTGACCTCCCTCACCCCACCCCAAACTACATGGACTGTTTCCAATATTAAGAAACAGACCATGTCTGAAATGGCCATCTGCATTTCTTGCATTTCAGTGTTTCACTTTGGTATCTGTATAGACAATATATTTAGAGCAGGCTGTTTAGTAAAATAAAACCTCTACACCAGTCTAGACTCGTCTCAGAATGTACACATGTGCTAATTCCCACGGGTCACACTACCGCTCTGTCCCACAGCAGATGATCAGTTGCTGATTCACATGTGGGAATCTAAAAATGATTATATTCTACCATTCATTATACAAAAAATATTACTTTGCATACTAAGCCTCCAGTAAAAATAATAATAATAATAATAATAAGAGTTGTCCAGCTACATAATAATATAATTTGCAGCTGGAGTCCGTCTTGGAACTCTCCGCTGGCTTGCAAGCTGGAAAAAACAAATTCTGGTCAGGCCAATCACATAGTGTATATAGTTGGTGGGCGGGCTTAACGTAATTACGGGAAAACAAAAACGGTTGCTGCTGCTGGCGAACAGCGGTCTTTCGAATCGGCTTTGGCCGTGACTCTGGTAGACTTGGAGTTAATCTTTTCTTTGGGAAAAGAACAAAGAACGGCACTGAAGTCATTCTTACAAAAGGAAGATGTGTTCAGAGTTTTGCCGACCGGATAATTTGTTGCTGTGGTTGGTTGCAGCGCTATCCTATTGCATGCAGAGGGAATTTGAAAGACAGCCGTTTATCCCGCCCCTCGGATTGAGCACGGCCAATGGTGAGTTCCCAGACCCAACATCTTGATGTGGGTTTAGCTTGTCAGACTACTAAGTACCAGGATATAACCCAAAACCAGCTTGCCTCTGAGACCGAGACTTGGCTAGAACTTGTCCTTTCAACGAGACAAAATGAAAACCTGTGGTCTGGATTGAAGTTTGCAGTCCAACATCTCAAACCTACAACTATCAATGATCTTGAAATGTGCTGCATGGTGTTGTCCAAGATCCATCCAAAATTGAGATCCTACCTATTCAGACTTACAGAAAGAGCATCAATGTTGTTACCCCGACAGGGAGGATTGAAAATATTAATTAAAGGGGTGATTATTTAGAAATCAATGTTTTTCTGAAAATATCATACTACTGAATGAAATGCTTTGTGTGAAATGATTGTGTTGGGATAAATGATAACAACTGTACACAGTTTGTCTTGTTTTTTGCATTCACTTCATTAAATTAGGGGGCCAATATATCTTGAGTTCTGTACAAACAGTTTGTTGCAAAACTTTTTGAATGTTGCCCAGGATAAGTGCCTAATTAAAGACCCTCCCTCAATGACAGAGATGCAGAGTATGACCAGAGAGACGAGTGCTGCCTGCAACCTCCTCATACAGTAACGCTACTCTACCGAGCCATTACACACAGTGATTAAAATAGAGCAGTTCACTGAGTGACAGGGGCGGAGGTAGCAAAGCGGAGCCACAACATTACATAAAGCACTATGAGAGATGAGGGTAAATTACGGGATAATAACATTGCCATATTCTCCTGTTTATCCTCAGTTCTGAAACCCAGGGATCCTGCCACCTCTTAGTCCATATTGTCCCTCTACACCTCCCAGACCATATTGTCCCTCTACACCTCCCAGACCATATTGTCCCTCTACACCTCCCAGACCATATTGTCCCTCTACACCTCCCAGACCATATTGTCCCTCTACACCTCCC
>JACXGM010015896.1:7503-21027 GCA_016801145.1 Umbra pygmaea
TCTGTATGTGTTACACTATGTTCTGTATGTGTTACACTATGTTCTGTATGTGTTACACTATGTTCTGTATGTGTTACACTATGTTCTGTATGTGTTACACTATGTTCTGTATGTGTTACACTATGTTCTGTATGTGTTACACTATGTTCTGTATGTGTTACACTATGTTCTGTATGTGTTACACTATGTTCTGTATGTGCTACACTATGTTCTGTATGTGTTACACTATGTTCTGTATGTGTTACACTATGTTCTGTATGTGTTACACTATGTTCTGTATGTGTTACACTATGTTCTGTATGTGTTACACTATGTTCTGTATGTGTTACACTATGTTCTGTATGTGTTACACTATGTTTTGTATGTGCTACACTATGTTCCGTATTTGCTATATTGTATACTGTATGTGTTAGACTGCTGTATAGGTTGGACTATGTTCTGTGTGCTGTACAGTTGTATGCAAAAGTTTAGGCACCCCTGACAATTTCATTGATTTTCATTTATAAATAATTGGGTTTTTGGATCAGGAATATCATTTTGATCTGTCAAAAACCTGAAGGGAACAGTAATATTTCAGTAGTGAAATTAGGATTATTGGATGAACAAAAAATGTGCAATATGCATCAAATTAAAAAAATTAGACAGGTGCATGAATTTGGGCGCCCCAACAGAAATATCACATCAATGTTTAGTTGAGCCTCCTTTAGCAGAAATAACAGCCTCTAGACACTTCCTATACATTGTAATGAGTGTCTGGATTCAGCATTTTAGATCATTCTTTTGCATCTCCATTTAAGTTACGTTTGATGGTTGCTGAGCATGGACAGCCCGCTTCAAATCACACCACAGATTTTCAATGATATTCAGGTCTGGGGACGGGGATGGACATTCCAGAACATTGTACTTGTTCCTCTGCATAAATGCCAGAGTAGATATTGAGCAGTGTTTTGGGTCATTGTCTTGTTGAAATATTCCCGGCATAACTTCAACTTTGTGACTGATTCCTATACATTATTCTTAAGTATCTGCTGATATTGATTGGAATCCATGCGACCCTCAACTTTAACAAGATTCCCAGTACCGGCATTGACCACACAGTCCCACAGCGTGATGGAATCTTTATCATATTTTACTGTGGGTAGCAAGTGTTTGTCTTGGAATGCTGAGCTCTTTTGCTGCCATGCATAACACCCCTTGTTATGACCAATAACTCCATCTCGGTTTCATCAGTCCTCAGCACCTTCTTCCAAAATGAAGCTGGCTTTTCCAAATGTGCGTTTGCATATATTTAAAGCGACTCCATATCACTCTCCCATATAGCTTCTCCTTGAGCAAAATGCGCTGAATTGTTGAACGATGCACAGTGACACCATCTTCAGCAAGATGATGTTGAAGGTATTTGGAGGTGGTCTGTGGGCTGTTTTTGACCGTTCTCACTACATTTTGCCTTTGCCTCTCCGATATTTTACTTGGCCTGTCAATTCTGGCCTTAAGACGAACTGTGCCTGTGGTGTCCATTTCCTCAGTATGTTCCTCACAGTGGACACCGACAGCTTAAATCTCTGCAATAGCTTAATGTTGAACAGTCTTTGTTTTCAGGTCATTTGAGAGTTGTTTTGAGGCCCCCATGTTGCTACTCTTCAGAGGAGAGTCAAAGAGAACAACAACTTGCAATTGGCCATGTTAAATACCTTTTCTCATGATTGGATGCACCTGTCTAAGTTCAAGGCTTAATGAGCAAACCAACTGTGTGTTCCAATTAATCAGTGCTAGGTAGTTACAGGTATTCAAATCAACAAAATTAGTGTCCAAATTTATGCACCTGTCTAATTTCATTTTGATGCATATTGCACATTTTCTGTTAATCCAATAAACCTATTTTCACTACTGAAATATTACCCAATTATTTATAAATGAAAATCATGGAAATTGTCAGGGGTGCCAAATTTTTTGCATACGACTGTATGTTTAGAAATTGTTGTGCTGGAATGTGCTGTTTGGTGGCTGTTAGCTCGTGCTGTTCTCCTGTTCTTGGAGAGGTTTTAGATGCTCATCAATGGGCTCTTCTCTGTAGGACGCTCAGGGACTTCTTTTCTCCGTCTGTGAAGGTCAATACCTGACAGCTGCTTGGCTGTGTTCGGTTGCCATGGCTCCCTACTGGTTGGCCTAGTTTATTTGACCTTTCGACTTCTATCTTGTGCCCACTCACCACGCAGACAAAGCCGCAATCTAAAACATAGCCCAACTCACAGACGAGCCAAAAAGATGGAGAGAGGCTGTGCACATGCTGGTGAACAACATGCACGCACCTACATGCACTCACGTACATACTGATGAGCATGTGTGACACAATCATACGCACACAGACATACATACACAGGCTTGCCATCAAATAGGCTGCTTCATTTTTGACAAGATAATACATGGCTTTCAGCTTCTGTGAATGAATACCGTGCAAGATTTATTCATGATCCGAAAACAAACGACTATCAGAGTTTTCCTGTTTCTCATCACACCTTGTCATTTTTGTGTCATTGAGCATAAGACAACTCATGAATGCCATTAGGAAATTGCCCATTGGGAATTCAAAGCCATGGCCTAATATGACAACGCTGTATCATACCACCGGCACCACTCATCCTCATTGTTATTCAGAGGTAACATTAAATTTGAAAACTGACTCGTAACTCTAGCAGTGGTCATCAACATTAATTAACATATTTTTATTCAAATGCAACAGTTGAACTTTGACTGACATACTTGTTTTTATGGACAAATGTTACAGTTTTTATAGAATCATAAAGCGATTTAAAAGCTCAGATAGTGGCAATAATCATAACAGGTTAGCCAACTGTGTCCAATTGAATGCTGAACCCTAAGAGGTACAGCATCAGGAGAGAGAGATGGTCAGAGAATGGTTGATCTGGATTATGGTGGGAATTTGGTCAGAATTTTGGTCATAATAATAATTAATAATATTGAAAATGGATTTATTCTAACACTTCCCCTTTTTATTTGTTACAATGCACTGATACATTTTTTTGTATCAGGGATTTAATAATATTTTGTTTTGAAAAGGTGAGTGTAAAAGTGGTTGACTTGTGCATACAAACGATACCGGTATTTGCATACATGAAAAAAAGTGACTGAGAAAACATACTACGGTATTTCTATGCCTGAGCTCACCTGCTCTGTCTAGACTCTGCCTCATTAATTATGAATTACATTTACTGTCACATTCTCTTGCATAATTTAACAAGTGTGTCAAGATTTTTGGCTTGAAATTACATCAATAGACAAATAATTTGTTTGCCAGATTGGACGCTTACCCCTATGAACCGATTCTATTTGATTTTCAAAAGAAGCATTAATGTAATTTTTAAGTTCATCCCTGACCAAGAAGTAACCTTTGTGTAGGTGCAACGAAAAACTACCATTGAGCCCCTGTCAGACATTTGCAGGGTTTGTTTTATACAGTAGTATACCAAATATTTCAACGGGTCATCATGACAGGCAAAACATGGAAAGGTACACACAAGATTGCAAAAAGTTATTTTCATATAGTTGAAGTCAGAAATGTACATACACTGATGTTAAAGTAATTAAAACTTATTTGTCAATTACTCCACAGATAACAGGCCCTATTTTAACGATCTGAAACTCAAGTATTAAACACAAAACCCAAGTGACTTTGGGCCCTATCTTGCACCCGGCGCAACACAGCGCAAAGTCCGACGCATGTGTTTTTGCGAGTTTAATCTTTGCGCCCATGGGCGTGCTGGTCTTACAGGGAGGTGTGTTCAGGATAATTCTTGGCGTAGTGCTATCTTGAGCCATCCAAAGGTGAATGTGCCATTGACCAAATAAAACCTGGTCTAAAGTCAATGGCGCAACATATCATCGTTATTTTAACAGCAAATTATACAATGGCACCTAGACGTATGCACAGCGTGCGCACACAGTGCTGGTCACACACACAGGAAAGCACAGCAGCACACAAACATGCAAAAGATCTGCCATCATAAAAGCAATGCGGCAAGGTACAAACGCGCCTGGCTCTTAAGCGCACAGTATACTACAGATTCCCGCAAAGTTTCAGTCTTCTCCTGAACAGAGGTGTCGCAACTGAGGAGAGGCTACCGACTTTGATATTTTCACGGACTAGAAGAAGAAAAAGGTAAACGATGGCAGAACTGGCAGCAGCATTGATGTTAATGTCAACAGTGGCTAAGATTATCTTAACTGTGTTGTTATGAACCATTTACAGTTTTATTATGAACCATTAACTGTGTTATTATGAATCGTTTACAGTGTCCTCAAACTCGTCTATGCTTCCTGTTTCCTTTTTGGCGCCACTGAAAAAAAAGAGTGGTGCGCGCCCTTGGCTCGCTCACTCAAAATCTCTGCCCGGTCGAGTGCGTTAAGTATACTGTAGTTATTAGGCGGGATGTCCACTGGACACATCAGATTTTAGCACACGTGACCTTTTTACCGGATATAAGCACCCGCATAGTGCAGACTTGACGCAAAGCAAGACTGTTACTATCGTGTTGTGCTACTAGTTCCATTGGGAAATTTAACTTCTGGTTGTACAACTTGGTTTATTGTATGCTACCCAAAAAATGAATTAATGAAGACAATAAGTACAACCCTTTTGAACCATGCGCCCGACGCACAGATCTTTTTTTTCGCCGTCAAACTAGCAAAACTGGATTTGGACACGGCCTAAGCGCACCTGCGCTATGCGTTTTACGCATTGTGCTTAGATCATTAAATCAGGGCCCTAATGTTTTCAAGGTATGAAAACATTAGATATTTCACGAAAACTTAAGCGTGATCATCATAAGAGATCTGTGGCTGTTTTCATCGGATGGTTTGTTCAATGAAATTTTACTTATACACTAATAGTGGGTGACTTGGAAATTATACTGACTGTCATTTGCATTGACTATTTAGGAAAATCAGTATAAAATATAATTTGTATAATAATTTGGAATGTGGTGTAATTTCCAGAATGGTTGTATTTACATTGTCATGTCTCATGACGGCAATTGCATGGTTGTTAGAGATGCGTGGATGGGCTATTATTTCATCCGCAACCGCATCACAAAACTCATCATCCGTCCGCCATCCATCCGCATTAAAGTTTTTTACCAATATTCAAAGCCAAACTCGCCCGCCATTCGCTGGTAACAATATTTAACAATTTATATCTTTTTTTTCATTTGATTGGTTCAACCGCAACCCGCGCAAATTTAATTAAAACATTATTTTTCGTTACGTCATCTGCCCGATCCACAATTTATCTGCAGAGTCCATGGCTGTAACCGCAAACCGCGCATCTCTAGTGGTTGTGGGTGTGTCATGTAATGTTCTGCAAGACATCTCGAGCTGATGTGTGCGTACTTTGCATAGAAACCACATGAAGAATTTCCTAGCGATACGCATTTCTTGAGACATTCCTGAACAATTGCACCCATCATACCGAGAGGAAAATTCCTTTGGTCTGATGAAAGAATAATGGAACTCTTTGGTCATAATGACCATTGTATGTTTGGAGGGTAAATGGGAAGGCTTGCAAGCTGAAGATCACCATCCCAACCATGAAGCACCGGGTTGGCAGCATCATGTTTTTGGGGGGTTTGCTGCAGGAGGGACTGGTGCACTTCACAAAATAGCTGGCATTATGAGGAAGGAATATTTTGTGGGTATATTGAAGCAACATCTCAAGACATCCGTCAGATGCTTGTTTGCAAGTGGGTGTTCCAATGACCCCAAGCATACTATTATTGTGGAAAACTTGTGGAAGTCTACCCAAAATGTTTGATCCAAGTTAAACATTTTAAAAGCAATGCTACCAAATAATAATTGAGTGCATGTAAACTTCTGTCCCACTGGGAATGTGATGAAAGAAAAAATCTGACATAAATCATTCTCTGCTATTTTTCGAACATTTCACATTCTTAAATATAAAGTGGTGATCCTAACTGGCTTATGACAGGGACATTTATTAGATTTGAATGTCAGAAATCGTGAACAACTGTGTTTAAATGTATTTGGCTAAGGTGTATGTAAACTTTTAACTTCAACTGTACTATCTAAACAATTCCTCTAGTCAGATTTAAAGCTTGCTTGGTGTCCAGTTTACCTCCGATCATGACCTCAACCCATGATTTGTTTTGTGGACCACCCACTGTTAGTGACTAGCAACTGGAGATTCCTCTGGTAGACTCTACAGGAATCCAGATGCTAGGGGCCCTATTGTAACGATCTAAGTGCACGGCGTAAAGCGCATGATGCAAGTGCACTTTGGACGTGTCCAAATTCACTTTTGCTAGTTTGACGGTGGACAAAAGGGTCCATGTGCTGGGCGCATGGTTCAAAAGGGTTGTACTAAGTGTCTTCATTAATTCAAAGGTGTGTTTTTGATATAACATGCAATAACCCAATCAGAGTGTCATTCCCCATTCCCTTTAAGAGCCAGGCGCATTTGTACCTTTCGCGCATTGCTATTATGATGGGGATTCGCACTATAATATTTTTATTTTTAATCTTTTGCATGTTTGTGTGCTGATGCATTTCCGTTTGTGTGTGTAACCAATATAGTGTGCATTTGCTATTTCAACGACGTGGGCAATGGACGGGAAATTGACAACTGCGTCGGTCTTAAACTAGCAAAAACATGTGTCGGACTTTGCACTGCGCTGCGCCGTGTGCAAGATAGGGCCCAGTGGCCTGTTATTCAGATGCTATTTCAAGGGCGATTGCTTGGCAATAGCGTGTGCACAACGCGCATACACTTTGCTCCTCTCATCTATACAGACGCAGCAGTTGCGCTGGGTGCAAGATAGCGCCCAAGGTGTTACATCCAAGAGAGGTGCTAATAGCTACTGCGTCTGAGTGCAAACCGATCATGTGTATGTGTAGTTACCTTAAGAGGCATGAAGAGGTGTAAAAGTACTTGGCTGTGTTTTCCAGGTGAGGAGAGTTCCTAATTCGCCTTTGGCTAAGCCACACCCTAGAATGTAGATTGACAATCACAGCACAGCCAATAATGAGCTCCCACAGAGGTCTGACACTTTTTTACAGCGCTCCATTGACTTTAACACAGGCGTCTCATATTTTTGGTCTCGGCAGGCTATTACCGTTGTAGTTTTATCAAAAATATGGTTAAACGTTGTGCCTGGGGCATTTGTAACACAAATACGCATTTCCCAGAGAGGTTGGAGGGGGGTGTCCATTTTTTTCCATTCCCAAAACCGAAGTCAAATCCTGACAAGTGTCAGCTAACGTTAACGTTACCTAGCATACCTGTTGTTGATACGCTAGCACACGCTGCTAGTAAATACAACGTTATACTCGCGTAGTCCGTTTGCTTTGTAATAACGATTATAGAAGTGAATAGAGACCTACCTAGCTTTGCATGAACAGTGTTATATTGTGTGATATTGTTAGTCCCAGCCTCCATCTCGATTAGTAGGATATGTGGTGCCGGTGGTTCATTTTTTGACTGTGACAAGTACAGTATGCTTTTGCCTCTATTTGGATGCCTTGTTGTTCATTGCGTTTCGTATTGTCTTGAATATAGCCTTCGAACGCATATTGCAGCCCCTTTTGCCTACTTCTATCGGACACTTTATTTGCTGCTTAATAAAAGTTTGATAAAATTTCAGCAGGAAGAGCTGTCACAGCATAAACAATCTTGATACAAAACCAGAGCCCAGATGAAGTTGTCGGATGTAGCAACAGTAACTAAGGGGGCGGGGTTTAGACAAAGGTGAATTAAGACCTAAATTATCAGGTAAAGGGAGTTAATTTAGGTCTAAATTACGAATGTCTCTCACCTGTTAAACACAGCCTTGTATACATTCAAAAGCTTGGAATGTGGGCAAATTATAATTAAAATCCTGAAAACAGCACTTCTGTAGATCTCACTGCAACTTCTATCAATACATATAAAAGTCTAATATATGGCCATACTGTTTATGGCCATATAGTATATAAAAAACATAACTTATATTTTAATATAGCATAGCATGGTTCAGAGGGGAAACCTGAGAAGAGATTGTTTGTCAGTCATCCTTTTGGATTACGCCATACTTAATCAGTGTAGTCACATGGTAATAATGTAGCGTATTTAAAATGTCAGTATGCTATTCCTGCGTAAGCTTACTCTGCTTCAGTGCATCATGGTATGGTTTTGTTGTGGGGACAATGATTGTTATTCTTCTCATGGTGGGAGTTTGGTTGCCGGGCACGGGCAAGTACATTGCATAATCATGTTAGCAGTATTACTTACTGCAACGGTTGGGAGGTGGTTTATTTTCTTTATTATCACTTTGTCAGGTGATGTATTTGTCCATTTTCATTTCAACCAATCATATTTTATGTTGTATGGAGGAACAAGTCTGCCAAAATAATAAATCAATAAATAAATGAATCAATAAATAAATTCTAAAAAAATAAATAAGCATATGATTAAATGTACAAAGAAATACAGTAAATAATTAAATGTTGGCAGTAATTTAATTATACAATGAGACATAAATGTATATATCTCTTTTAATTAGCTTCTTTATTTATTCACCTTTGTAATACTTACTTTATTTATTTATTGTCCGTTATAATCTTCAACTTTATTTATTAATGACTTATTTTTTTAATTATGTATTTATGTATCTGTTATAATATTTATGTCTTTTTTATTCTTCCTTTGTATTTTTTACCCTATTTATTTCTTCAAAGCTATTTATTTCTGCCTGTCCTTTTTACATTTCTGTATGCATTTCTGCCTCATTATGCAAATGAGGAGGGGCTGTGTCTTAAGGAGTCAACTTCCACCCATTGGTTGGTTAGCATTATACTGAGTGTATTGCTTGGTCTAAGTCATTGGGATATGTCAGAGTTTGTTTCTATTCATGTAATTCTGTATATCGTGTTTCATATTGCATATATAAAAGTTTTGGGGATGGCGAGGTTCTTGTCTGATTGATAGTTGCACGGCGGGTGGTGTCACAGTTTGTATAGGTATTAAAAGAGGGAGACCAAGGCAGATAGATGAGTTCTGTAGTTTTATTGGACTCCTTTGTATGCTCAAACTGGAACACACGGAGATGAGAAATAATAATACTTCCTGACTTGCTTAACGGGACATATACTGGAGACACACAACGAATATAGAATATACAAATACTATGCTCTTTACCACGGCATAGAACGCATGGTTATTCTACAGAGCATACGCGTTATCTCTACAATACATAGGTATACTACTTACGACACACATCCATGGTGAAGGCACAAATAGTAGTTTCCTTAAGTCCATTAACAACAGCAAGTCAGGATGTGCACTCGTAGCAATATTCAAACAAGGACAGAATAAACAATGCCCAGCACCGCTCTCTCGCCTCGTCAATGCCTATATAGAATGACTAATTGACTAACAGAAACCAGCTGCACTTAATAACAAAAATACAAGCCTAACCTAAACTAAAATCTATCCTAGCACTGGCTAGACGAGGGAGCGGTGCACACACACGCACAACTTAAAGTAATGTACATCTTAAGATCTAAAACCAACAATGCAATGCATTGGCATACAACTTACAATATTATTAATGAGTGCGATCTCAGTTCACTGTTCATGACCAGCCCACACTGGGCTGGACGTTACAGCCGGTGTTGGTGGATATATGGTATACAAGGTTACGTTAGCAAAGTACTTTGGTTTTGACTGTCAAGTTATGGATTCTCTCGCAATAAGATGCCAGTCGTCTTGCCTGAGTAGGCAAGCGGTTGCATGGGAATACATGCTTTGGGCTGGGGGCATCATTACTGGTCGTACCTTCAGGGTTCGGCAAGGATGCATTGGTAGACGGTGTTGTAGGTTGTCTTTTGACTGGTGATATGGACTATTGTTTCGAATAGGTATGGTAACGTGTTTCCCATGCGTCCTCTTTCTCTGTCTGGTAAACTGTATGTTTGGGCGCGGCTGCTTATGGATTTATCCAATCGAATTGCCAGACTGGGGGCAAAAGGAGATCCACATGGCCCGGATCATATGGTTGGGTTGTTCCGGTTCTTGGCAACCTAGGACATTGACTGATAATGTATGAGGTCATCAGGTCTTGGATTTTCGTGTATAGGATGATTATGCATCTTCCCTGTACTGGTCGCACATGAGAATAATACATGATTTGGTCAAGGGTTTTATACTGGTACCATCTACGTGAGGTCGTCAAGTTATACATTCTCTTGTATAGGATGGTAATAAACCTTGTCGGTGCAGGTCACGGTTACATTAAGTAGTGTGGCATATCAAGATGCTGATTAGACAGCATGATTATTGCACAGGTGTGACTTAGGCTGGCCACAATAAAAGGCCACTCTAAAATGTGCAGTTTCATCATACAGCACAATGCCACAGATGTCGCAGGTTTTGAGGGAGCAAAACTGACAACTCCCACGTAGTGATTTAAAGCCACAACAGGTGGATTCAGCACCACGGCCAGCTCCGCAGCCAGCTCCGGCCAGCTCCGCAGTACACAAATGTACTGCAAAAGATTCAGTACATTTGTGTACATAGAAAGAGTCTTAGATCTTTGAGTTCAGCTCAATATATACATATATTTAATGATGTGTGGATGTTACCATCATATATGCCCATATAAGACATATAAGTTATATACCTATACATGTATTGTCATATTTTACTTTTCCATATGGGAAAAGCCACACTTTTACTATCCCAGTTATCCCAATTATGAATTTGAAGCTGACAGGCTTTGCTGTTGAATTCCTGGTGTGCTTTTCTGCTTTGCCAGACTTGTACCCTAGAAACAGCTTATGAGTTTCTTCAATCATGGCAAAACCCAGCATGAGCGTAGCTGGTTCATGAACATTAAAGGGGATACACTTAGTGGAGGGGAGGGGACCTGCATCTCATAACACCCTGTGCATTTGAGATGAACTGCACACTGTGCAAAAACGAAGCAGTGATCATGGTTGCTGTATTTGCACGATGCCCTGAGGACTGACACCGAGTGGCGCAAATTGTTACATTGCTGCCCGGGGTGGATGTGTTTTTAGTTGCACTCTAGTGACTCCTTGTGAATGCCGGATTACTGTGGATTATATCATATCTGTGTAGTCCAGGGGTGTCCAAACCCTTCCATGGAGGGCCTAGTGTATGCAGGTTTTTGCTTTTAACTTGTACAAGCCTGATGGAGTAGCTCATTAATTGGTTAGGATCTCCCCTCACCTGGCAGTCTAGGTCCTAATTTGGCTCTAATTAAAGGGAAAGACCAAAAACCAGCATACACTAGGCCCTCCATGGAAGGGCTTGGACACCCCTGGTGTAGTTGATGAATGTGTAGCCTCCTGATCGTGTATCAAATAAAGGCTTCCATGTTGAGCAATCATTGTCATGAGAATCGGACCTGCGCACGGAGGAGAAGCATGCGTTCCAACTTCCACCATCTGGCACATGCTTAGGAGTTGACGACAAGCCAAGATCAAAGCGAAATTAGACATGACCAATTGGGAGGGGAGAAAAATGTAAAAATACAAATAAATGGATAAGCAGTAATTTTCACTCATTGCAGATCATCGCAGATAAATATTGGTAGCGAGGGGCATAGCCACTCTTTAGCTCTTGTTGAGAAAATTATTGGAATCATTTCATAACTATTGAGATGAACAATGTTTTCTTTTTGAATATTGAAGGAGATGTCCTGTCCAGATATACCCTGACTAGACCTGAATCTCAGCACACAGGGGCCACAGTGTCATAAAGACCACCTTGATCAGACTGACAGTCTCGCGCACCCAAACAAAGCTAGAACCATTCTGTGTCACGCAGTCACTTAGCTCTCTGTCAATCTCCATCTCCCACTCATTGTCTTTTAATTAGTTTTAAACAGCTGGCTGTAGTGGCCTTGTCTAAGTACTGTTACCACTGCATGTCCTGGCATAGGAAGGACCAGCACAGCACTAAATATCCCCCAGCTGAGAGGGCATTTCTCTGTCTCAACCTCCCACTTTCTCCCGGTCCCCTCTCCGGTACTCCATATCAGCGTCTGCGGGGGAAGCCTAAAGCCCCGAAAAGCTATACATCTACACTCGTTGATGCGTTTCTTAGTCTGTCGCTTAGCATTCCTTCACGGCCTTCTGCCTCGTTGCTTAATAGAACAACAAAATAGCTAGGAACTCTCTGGCATCCAGCGACCGAGCTCCGAGTCTGAGATGTTGTCCAAAGGACCATGGTCCTTCAGCAGCAGCAGCAGGTGTGACTATAACCTTACTGTAATGTAAGTGCCTGGTTTAGTTATATCCACACAAATCCACAGGCCATCTAGACTTCCACTCTGCATGCACTACATGAAAACATGATCCTGAACCAAGAGTAGATTTTTCGGATTCAGATTATGAAGAATGCCTTCAGTAAAGAATTTCCACTGAAAATATTTTGTAGTCCAAAACAAGGTGGAATCTAATCAGCAGCAACTAGCCAAATGAGTGCTACCACACTAAAAGTCATGGTTTATCTAGGCAATAACTCATAGGGTGGGGGGAGTTATATGGCTAATAAGAGATGTTATTAAGCATGAAACATGTGTGTCTGGATACAGAGCTTGGCCGCGGTATATATCACAAACATGGCATTATAAAAGAGCAAGAAGGCATCTTAGTGTAGAGGCAGTCCACACCCCATTGTGCCTTTTTGCTTACATATACCACAGCTTTCAGCCAATCACCATTTGAAGCATCCTATTAATAATCACATTTTTGTCATTATAGCAGGATAGAGTGAGTCATGCAAGCAAGTAAATTTAAGTGCCTTGCTTAAGGATAAATCCACAGATTTATAAACTTGTTGAATCGGGAATTACACCTGCAAACTTTCTGTGACTGTCCCAACGCACTAACCATTAGGCTATCTGCTGAGCTTAAAGACTTAAGAGTCTAGATCACGCCAATTAACCTGTAACAGAGAGATCCCTGTTCATCTTACTTGGTTGAAATAGCTGAGTGAGTGAACCTCTGCCAGTGACACTGCCTTAGTGACCGCCAAGGGCGTCTGTCGTCGTACTCCCTGCTCCACTTATGTCCGGAGAAATTGTTACTATCCATCTTCCTCAGTAAATGCACTGCATATGCATCGAGATTGTGATTAGCAGCCCTGCTGCCTCATATTCCAATCATGGATCGCAATTGTTCAATTATTTATACTGTAAATCACTAACTGCCAGGTAAAAGCGATGTCAGCATCGGAATACAGGAGTGTGCCCTAAGGATAATGGTGGAAAGATGGCTGGGTCGTTTTTTTATCTATGATATGCAAGCACACGGTAAGCCCAGTGGGCGACAGAAGATTTCACGATGCAATAGCAGCTTGTGTCAGCATGCACTTCGCTGGTGCACAACATGGGCTGGGATGATATGGCGATACAGTGTGTGTGTGTGTGTGTGTGTGTGTGTGTGTGTGTGTGTGTGTGTGTGTGTGTGTGTGTGTGTGTGTGTGTG
>JACXGM010015897.1:0-21017 GCA_016801145.1 Umbra pygmaea
CTTTCTCCTCCACCTTCATATCTCTTTCTCCTCCACCTTCATATCTCTTTCTCCTCCACCTTCATATCTCTTTCTCCTCCACCTTCATATCTCTTTCTCTTCTTCTTATCGTCCTTTCTACCTCCACAATACAACACTTTAATTCCCTCCCTCCGTCGCTCCCCCACGTGGCCATTTGTAGAACTGCGTGGGGCTGGCTGTTCTGGCTCGCTCCTCCTGTGATGAATGTGCCACATCACTGTGAACACAGCCCCGTGCCAGGTACAGATGCCCAGAGCAGATAACCAACCCCCTGAGTGTCAGGGGACAGCTTCCCCTGCCTGCCGCAGAGCGATGACAAGAATCATCTTACACATTGCTCCCAGCGACTGATATGTTCTGTCCAAAGTGTATCTTCATCGAAGAACGGAGGAAGTGTGCCAAATAGTTTAGGCAGACCTGTATACACCTTAATAGTCACATTACAGAGCAGACCTGTGTACACCTTAATAGTCACATTACAGAGCAGACCTGTGTACACCTTAATAGTCACATTACAGAGCAGACCTGTGTACACCTTAATAGTCACATTACAGAGCAGACCTGTGTACACCTTAATAGTCACATTACAAGGCAGAACTCTGACACGTCTTGCTTCTTATCCAGTTAAATTGGATGTGTGTGCGTGTGGTTACTCGACACTCACATTCGTGCTCACACTGGCAGAACTTCTCACAGAAATTCTGGGTCATCACACAGGGACAGGAGCTGTCACATGGGTGGTGAGGATGGTCACATGGTTGGTAGTTGTACACCTGATTGGACGAGCTATCTGGAAAGCAAATAGGACAAGGACTTGTAGTGATACATTGAAATCCTATATTCCTGAAGGAGTAAAGAAGACATTAACTGTGTAGGATCTTATCAATCGACATATTCAATCATACACTTATGGAGTTACCTTTCTTGAGCTGACTCTTTGCCCATAATCTACATAAGAAACACAGTAAGGAAAAAAAATCATTTTTAAATATATTTTTTGTACAACGGTTCTTTGAAAAGAGTTTTAATCGCAGTGACTTTCATTTCTATTTGCAAGGATTCATCAATACTTTCCATGGATCTGTGTCACATTGTGTTTACATACAGGGTTACCCAGGTGTTATACCCGGCCATAGTTCTGGCTGACCTACCTTCACCTAGGGCCAAAGCCAGGCCCAGGGTATATATCTGTCATTTAAATAACAATAGCTAACGGTTCTCTCTATGCAACTGTTTGGAATATACAAAGGAAGTTGATTCTGCTTTTGACAAATCTTCGCTGTCAGCAAAGAAACACAATAACAGAAGGGTTTATAGAAGAGCCCTGTGGTAACACTGGTGTTACAGTGGAGAAGCTGGAAATGTATCACTCTCTACATTCCCATGAGGGAGCGGAGAGGTTGACAGAGTGTGTTGCTGGCAGCAATCTTGCCTGTGTTTCCTCTTCTTCTTCTGAGGGGAGATGCCACCATCCTCCAGTGGTACGCGGTGGATCAGGACATCTTTCACAGCAAACTCATACACCTGAGAGAGAGAAGGCCCATGAACACATTTATCTAGAGAAACAGCACACATACAGGCATACCCAAATAACCTATACACAATTTAGGGCTGGGCGATATGGCCAAAAATCATATCACAATATAAAAAAGATACTTGTTCAATATGATATGAATGACGGAATATTTGAATATGGAGCACCTGCTGTGATTTGGTCACAAAGTGTATAATCTGCTCATTAAAATCTGATTGATTTTATCTTGCAATATTTCTGTTTAAAAGTTTCAGGTAAAACTGAACTACAAGCAATATGAAATACAGTTGTGGTTAAAAGTTGAGAATGGCACAAATACTAATTTTCAGAAAGTCTGCTTCCTCAGTGTTAATGTTGGGAATTTGCATATACTCCAGAATGACATGAAGAATGATCAGATAAATTGCAATGAATTGCAAACTCCCGTTTTGTCATGAAAATTAACTTAATCCCCCCCAAAAAACACTGTATTTCAGCCCTGCCACAAAAGGACCAGCTGCCATCATGTCAGTGATTGTCTCGTTAACACAGGTGAGACTGTTGATGAGGACAAGGCTGGAGAATCTGAGTTAGCATAACAGACTGGAAGCTTTGAAAGGAGGGTGGTGCTTAATCATTGTTCTTCCTCTGTCAACCATGGTTACCTGCAAGGAAACATGTGCTGTCATCATTGCTTTGCACAAAAAGGGCTTCACAGGCAAAGAAATTGCTTCTAGTAAGATTGCGCCTAAATCAACCATTGATCGGATCATCAAGAACTTCAAAGAGAGAAGTTCAATTGTTGTGAAGGTGTCAGGGCACCCAAGAAAGTCCAGCAAGCGCCAGGACTGTCTCCGGAAGTTGTTTCAGCTGCAGGATCAGGGCACCACCAGTGCAGAGCTTGCTCAGGAATGGCAGCAGGCAGGTGTGAGTGCATCTGCACGCACAGTGAGGCAAAGACATTTGGAGGAAGGCCTGGTGTCAAGAAGGGCAAGCATTCTCAGAACTTTTGCTCCGACTGTACAAATGTCACAAGACACTTGCAGTCAGTTTATCGCCATTGCATTACACACAGTAGCGCACTGCCCCTTTAATGGCAAGTGAGAAAAGGTCAGTTGCACCTATTCCTTTATACCGCATGGCTCACATTATAACAGGAATATTCACAAAGGAGTTTGATTTTATCTAGAACAAGAGCAGATTTTAACGCAAGATACAGTATACTGCTTGTGTCACAGCAGATTTTTTTTATTTTTAATGTCTGTCTCATTGTAGATTAATGTTCAGTGATCTAGTCTGCATACTATTTATAACATGAAAACATTCCACTCAAAATACACTAAATACCAGGAAATCTCCCTCTTAAATTTTGAAAATTTTGTTTTCATAACGAAGCCACCATTTATGATGCGATCAGTGTTGATTTTGTACATAAAGAATAAATGAATTGACTTGTCAAAGTTAGCTTGTTGGAACCACATAGTTTTAGATACCGCAAGACAAAGCAAAGCAAAACACACATTTAAAATGTAACTTGTGAGACACAATAGTAATACATGTTACTTGTTTTTCTATTTAATGAAACGCTCCAGACCCCTAAACAGCTTTAAAAATCGTTGTGCCGGTCATGTTTCCGACATGACAGTAACTAAATAAACATTTTCAGCGCGTTCGGTAACTCCCATAGACTGTAAAAAATAAGGACGTAGTAACAGTGACATCACCCATTGATTTCTGAAAAGCAGTTTTGAAGATCGTGTGCGGAGACGGTCGTCGCCATCTTGGTAGCGCGTCACTTGATGTCACTCTCGGATAACCAAAAATGGTCAAAGAGGTGGAGCGTGGGTGGAGCTGAGATGTCTGGTCGCTGATGCCATGCAACATGTCTGTCAATCATTAGGCCGCGCGCCCTAATTATAAAACATTTATAATTTTAACGGATGAGTTATGAAAAAATTCACCCCCCCCCAGAGTTGACAGAGGGAAATAAGCAATATTCACCAAAACCATTTTTTTAAACTATAAACTTTATTTCTGCTGTAAAGTTAGGCATTTTGCCATAGAGGTCCATTGAAATTGCTCCTTTCTGCAGCCAGCCTTAAGTGGCCATTTTTCAGCCTGGGAGTTTGCCACTGGGTAACTCCCAACTTGGACACTGTAGGTTTTTCAAAATACTGCATTTTCTTCACATTGTTGAAAATTCATCTTGCGTTCATTTGACTTCCTGATATAAATTTATCCAGTTGTATTCTCCTATCGTCTCGATACAAAACTAACATTTTGTATTTTCTAAAGTGTTGCAGTGACTTAACCAAAGGTTTTTGAGCAACTTCCAGTGGCTGAGTTAGGTATTACCGAAAGTGCTGAGAACGTGTGTATTTAGTGACTGTGGTGTCGGAAACATGACCAGCACAATGATTTTGAGGTGTTCAGTGGTCTGGTGCGTTCCTTTAATCTAAAAATTCTAAAATCTCAGTTCATGAAAATAATGATGAACTAACATACCAGCTACAGTTGACCCAGACAAGCTAAGATCATAGTGCAGATTTATGAGATGCTTGAACAGACCAGGCCCAAAAACGAACAACAAAAGCAGTCTTGGAAATTAAAATATATTTGTTTGTATGACAATCTTTACCCATATACATCTGCTAGTTTCCATGAGAATTTCTCTCACTTACACAGAGAAAATGTCACATAGCTTAAGAAAGAGAGGGCGGGTTTCCACAAAGCGGCATGCGTGCGACATTGCAACACCATGGCGAGCTAGCTGCCTAGAAGTGAATTAGTGTCATGAATTGCAAATGATAAATGATAGCCTACATTACTTTATTCACTACATTAACAAGAAATAAAAAATACATTAGCTATTGATGTGCACTGACTGAAGTCCAGACACAAGCACTCTTATTTGTTGGATGTTTCTTTGCTGAAGAACAAAACCAGCTGTTCTGGCGATGTGTCTGTCATATATTTTTATTAAAAAACTTGATAACGATATACTATTGAATTATTGCCAAGTCTAGTGTGGTTCTCGATATTTGCGTTGTTGGTTTCACACAAATGAATCTGGAAAGCACATCAGTGCAAGTGATTACTCCATAAGACATCCGGCCTACATCCTCTATCACAACCACCCACCATCTCAGCATAATGCATATTCATACGCACACGCACCAATCCACAAAACAGCCCGCCTGCCAAAACCACGGCCTCCTACCCAGGACCCACATACGCACATCGGTGGAGATCAAGTGGGAGGGGAGGGAACGTAGCAGCGGAGGTTCCAGAAAACAAAACCCTCTAAGGCATGACGGGGCCATAAAGTCACACTGTGTATTCATTTTGACCAACAAAAAAAGTTTTTGTTGTGAAACATTTCTCCAACACAAGCAAACACCGCGAAACAAACAACTTTTTGTTTCGTTGTCTCTGGCTCAATGTTTGATTATGGAAGATTGGAACGTGTCACTGAATGGCTTTGATCTGAGCAGAGCCGCTGGTATGTTTCATATAATAGAAGCTCCCATATCAGGCACCAAACCTCCCACAATATCAGTGAGGAGAGGGTCTGTTTGCTATGAGCCCAGGGACCATGAGTAACAAAGATGTCATGTACATCTCGTAAATGTCTAGATTTACGTCCATGCGTTGTTTACAGCCCATGTGTATTAACCCTCATTTTCCACAGTTTAACGACACTTGTACTTCTGCCAAAACACCACAACACATCTCACAGCAGAAATATGGTATTATATTGTATATTGTATTATGTTTGTGTACTATAAACTAGTATACCAGTTTATTGTATTGGCTAACTGTTTGGAGGTGTTAAAATGTCGCTATTAATAATTTAATAATCTACTTATAAATGGGGCTACATGAATATACACAGTAATAAACATATATGTAAACACCTGAAAAAGACTTTAAACATCGATTTTAATAAGATTTATTAGAATAACTTGCATTAAACCCCTTTTTCAGGCTTCGACTCTAGATATTGGAAAAATTTTGTGGTTGAAAACACTGCCTTTCTTTCCATCTATAATATAGTTATTTGTTACTGTATCATAATACTAAGCATTTAACAATTACATATTGAACTTTTAAAATTCCTGCATATTGATTTAGGATTATTTTCTTACACCGCTACACCAAACACCAGCACAGCAATATCTCTTTATTTTTTTTTAGATTACATTTAACTTAAAGGATCCCTCCATACCACTAATCCTTTTACTGCATCTTTCCCCCATGACAGACACGGAAGACAACGTCTCAATGCGTTTTGTCATTTCAAACACGGCCATCGTAGGTATCCAATTTTCACCACAGTGACATATTTTTGAAAACTACATTCAGGGGAGGCATTCCATTGACTTACTTGTCCCACCCCTGATGGAGTTCATTTGAGAATAAAACTTCCGTAGTGAGTTTGAGACTTTCTTTGCTTGAAATCTTCGGTTAAATACGAAGAGTTAAAGAGGCATTTTCTTTTCTACAATGGCTAGTGCAAGTGAGGAAATGCCCGAAGAGCTGGATGATTTCAACTTTGATCAAGTGCCCAGTAATGGCAACAGAGACAGAACGTGTTTGTTGTAAAGAGTTGGACAGGGCTCAATGTTTGCTTTCAATCATCTCCAGCCAAGAAGATGATTACACATGGTTGTTAGAGCATCCAAGTTTCAACGCTCACATAAACGGATGTGTATGGAAACCTTCTTCAGTATCCTGAACATGAACTGGATAAACCAGCCGGGCCCAGCACTAGCAGAGTTAAGGAGATCGTTAGCATGATCTAGCATGTATTGTTTGTGTACGTACTTGGATAAATGCGATGTCAAATAAAAAATGATGGTTGACAGATCATTGCACAGTCTGTATCAAAATGAACTTGCTAGTTGGTATAGCTGTCGATTGACTTCAGAAGACTACCCATAAATTATTGTTAAAAACATTTACATGTTACCAGGATAGGGAGGAAGATGGTGAGAGAAGCAACAAAATCCCCAAGAATAACTGTCAAAAATGCCTTGGTGATGTCTTGGTTTCAAAAAGCACCATCAGACACCACCTCCACAACCACAGCCTTTTTGGAAGGGTTGCCAGAAGAAAGACCTTTCTGAGCTCAAGACACAGACACAAGCGTGTGGAGTTTGAAAAATGTCATTTAAATTAGGACTGGAAGAAGGTGCTCTGGTCAGATGAGACCAAAATTGAAAGTTTTGGTCAGATACAGCGTCGGCATGTTTGTCAGCATGTCGTCAACAGAGATGCATTTAAGGAGAGATACCTCATACCTACAGTGAAATATGGTGGTGGGTCAGTGATGTTTTGGGGCTGTTTTAATTCCAGAGTTCCAGGGGCACTGGTCAGGATTAATGGCATAATGAATTCTACAAGTATCAGGCAATTTTGGCTGACAATCTGGTTGCCTCTGCCAGAAGGCTGGAACTTGGCGTAGGTGGACGTTCCAACAAGACAATGACCCAAAACACACCTCAAGATCCACACAGAAATGTTTCCATGACAACAACCATCTTTTGTGCCATGACCATCTCAGACGGCAGACCTCAATCCAATCAAAAACCTGTGGGCTGAGTTGAAGAGGGCAGTGATAAGTGCAAACCCATGGATGTGAAGGATCTTGAAAGGTTCTGCATAGAGAAATGGTCCAAAATCCCTCCAAATGTGTTCCTTAACCTTGTCAAACATTACATGAAGAGACTCCATGCTGTTATCCTTGCCAGAGGTGGTTGCACTAAGTACTGAATAAGGAGTGACAATAATTAGAAAACCTTGATTTTGGTTAATTCTATTTTGTGTTAAATAATTGTATGATTTTGGTTGGTTCCATTGCAACACTAATGTTGGTATTGTGAGATTCTCTTTAATTATGTTGTTTATTTTTTTTTGGTATTTAGTATTGTTTTTGGATTGCAAGTAAAGGGTGCCAGTAATTTAGATCCCACTGTATATTACAAACAGTGCCTATAGAAAATCATAATACCCTGTCAAAATCCTTAACTTTTGTCACATTACACCCTAGAAATGAAAATTAATTAAATCTAACTTTTGCCAGCTGTATTTTTACCCTCGACATTAAAGTGAAAATAACATTTACAAAAATTCTGAACAATTATTAAAATGTAATTATCTCAAACCTGGTTTGGATAAGTGATCAGCCCCTTAGATTTACCATTAAACCTGCTCAGGTACAACCAGTCACTTCACAGATCACACACCATCCTAATTGCACCCCCTGACATCAATTGTAGATCAATTTTGATTACTTCATAAGAAAACCGTCATGATGAGTCAATTACTAGTAGTGCAAGGCAACGCAAAGAACACACCACGGTTGGAGAAGTGCTTTCAAAAGGGCTCTGGGACAAAGTTGTGGAAAGGCACAGGCATATAAAATGATTTCACAGGCTTTAACTATCCCTCTGAGTACCGTTCAGAGCATTATTATGAAATGAAAAGCTTATGGCACCAACAACATCTTGCCTAGATCGGGCCGTTCCTCCAAACTGGTGATCAAACCAGGAAGACATTGATCAGGAAAGCTACCAAAAGGCCAACGGCAACTTTGAAGGACGTATGGCTGAGATTGGTGGGTCTCTGTGCATGTGACAACAATCTCACAAGCTTTACACAAAGCTGGCCTGTATGGCAGGGTGGCAAAAAAGTGGCAACATTTTTTATGGTCAGATGAGACAAAGATTTTACTTTTTGTACTAAACTGCAAGTGTTATTTTTGGCAGAAACAAAACACAGCACACCACCCAAAACACACTGTGTAGTTGTGCTCAAAAGCTTGCATATCCCTGGAGAATTGGTAATAGATAAACATATTTAAAGAAAATATGAGTAAGCAGGCAAAGCAATGTTTTTATTTCTCATGGGATTCATTTTCAACTGTAGGTCATAAAAGAATGGCACTACCATAAAACAAAACATGGCGACAAAGAAAATAATTAAATGACCCCTGTTCAAAAGTCTGCATACCCTCAGTTCTCAATACAGTGTATATCCCCCTTGCAGCATGCAGTCAACTTGGCCTTGTGCTTAGGGTCATTGTAGTACTGGAAAGTCCAAGAGTGTCCCATGCACAGCTTTCGTGCAGAAGAATGCAAATTGTCTGCCAGTATATTCTGATAATGTGTTGGTTCATCTTGCCATCAATTTTCATAATGTTCCCCGTGCCTTTACAGCTCACACAATGCCAAAACATCAGTAAGCCACCACCATGCTTCAGTGGGGATGGTATTCTTTACACTATAGGCCTTGATGACCGCTCTCCAAACATAGCGCTTATTGTTGAGACCATGAAGCTCTATTTTAGTCCCATCACTACAAATTAAAGTTTGCCAGAAACTGTGAGGCGTGTCAAGGTGTTGGGCATATTTTAACACCTAACCTATGCCACGATATTTAATTTTACAATTGTAAATAAAAAAATTATAATCTGTTTGGAAAACATTTCTGGGATTAATGATGAAACAATCTATACATCGGTTTTAGCTCCCATCAAAACTGCAAGTAGAAGTTTCTTCAGCAATTAAACAGAACACGAGTATAAGAATTAAACATATAATGGCGAAGAAAGATACTTGAATCAGAATCCATTGTTCTTAAACTAAATTTGCACTAAAGTTGAACAACGTCTCATTACATTTGTGTGCGTGCGCATTTAAGCTTCTCTGGCAAAATGAAAACTGACAGCAAAAGTATCCAATGAGTGTTTAGCATTCCGAACTATGGTTTACTTTTCCAATCACGAAACATGACATTATAATCGCATATTTGCATAAAATTCCTCATATCTGTAACTTTACACGTTTTGTCCATGATATTTTCTACATTGACTTTATTCTAGCCTACTGTGGCCTAATACTGGGGAACGAACAAGATTGTTTTTGTCTGTACCCCACTATATGTCCAGGGTACCACAGCTAAAGCTGGATTTCTCACAGACTAGCTTCGCAAAACCGTCTTTAATGAGTAAGCATCTACAATTTTATCAAACACACTTATCTCCAATCCAAAAAAGTGAATGCTTAAAGTAGCACAATAACAAATAAAAAAAGGATTATAAATTTGACAATTCAGAGTGGCTGGTAGATTAGGAAATATACCTGCATTTGGCAGGTGTCAAGTTTTTATTTCCCACCCTGAAAACAAAACAAAAGACTGCGTGCAGTCAGAACAACATAGAATACTTCCAACTGCAAGAACACACGTATAACATGAAGACAATGACCGACAGCTACTCAACAAACTCAGGAACCTAAATACAAGTACTAATTAGACAAGAGACCACAGCTAAACATGGTTGAGGAATTGAAACAAGCAATTTATTGGATGGACTAGGTTTATTGGATGGACTAGGTCAGTGTTTTGGATCAGGTCAAAGTCTAGGAAACAGACATCAGACAAAGAACACAAAATAGTCAATAGCTGGAATGAACCGAATGCAGCTCACCAGGAGGGGGCGACCTTGACATGATGTCTAATTCTTTAGTTACAAAGTAAAATTATTGCATTTCATCAGTTGATAAAAAAATATAGTCACAAAGGTCTTTCTTTAGGGCCCAGGGTGGCATGCCAAATTCCTTAAGTTGCCTTATGTAGCAGAACCAGTGTTGCGCCCTGGATTGGATGTACTGGTGGTCAAGTCCTCGAACACAAAATAACTTAATACTAGTGACTACCGCAGTCAAACTGATCTGGATTGGGTTCCTTCCTCTGTTTCCTAAAGTTAACAGTCCTCTCCTTTGCTTCGCTGACAACAAGAGGTTTTCCTGGCAAATCAGCTGGGCCAGATTCTCACCATTGTTGGTTATCAGGCCTGTTGCCATGTGTAAACGTAATGGTGGAGATAGTGTGCAGATCCATGCCGTCGTGGGTAATCAAGGAGCAAAGCAGAGGGCTGCAGAGACACCTCTGTGGAGCCTCAGCTTTTAGAGTCAGCAAGGATGTGTTTTTTTATTTTCCATAGCCTGAGTTCTGTCCATCAGAAGGTCTAGTATCTAATTGTGCAGGATATTGTCCAGACCCGGCGCTTTAAACTTGGTGATGCGTTCGGAGAGAATAATAATGTTTAATGCTGTACTAAATTCTATGAACAGAATTCTGATCAAATATGCATTCTCAGTTAGAAGTATCATATTATACTGCTTAACTTTTGTGACTCAGTCTTTTAAGGACGTTTTGCTTCTAAAGCTAAGCAGAGTCGGACCTGGTCAGTCCCTGAATGGGAGACTAATGCTGCTGGAGGTGGTGTTGGAAGGCCAGTAGGGGGCACTCTTTCCTCTGGTCTAAAGTTCATTCCCAATGCCCCATGGCTGTGATGGAGATATCTGCCCTGCATAGGGTGCCGTCTTTCAGATGGGACGTTAAACACGTTTCCTGACTGTAAAGATCCCATGGCAATATACATAAGAGTAGGGGTGTTAACCCAGGAGTCCTGGACAACATTTCCAATCTGGCTCCCATCCCATCATGGCAACGTTCTCATCCCCAGCTATCTCATTCTCTGTACTCAGTGTAAATTACTCTTTTACTAACATTTTGTCAGACTATTTTTTATTTGTACTGAAAAAGCAGACAAGCCTTAACGTCAATCCCTGCTGGACAACACAAGTAAATACAAGGTCTGAAAAGATGTAGTGAAGATGCAAGGACAAAATACAGACAACCTTGAATCCATGTTTATAAATTCAGACTAATAATGTAGCTAGTGAGGAGTTATCAAGACAAATCCAGCTACATGGTGCCACCCGATGCTTCCCTCCATGATTAACTCCACACATTTTTTTGCACGGCGAAAAGGCGGACAACACTGGCCCTAACAGGAAAGGTCTTGCTGCTCTGGAAAACCAGATGATCTTGTCTGGGGCTGATGTGAGGGACACGGTTGTCCCAGATGGCAGCGCTGCTCATGTCTTCAGAGCCAACCAGCTGCTGAGTTTCCATTTTTAATGATGACCCCGATGTCACACTTTGGCCACTAAACTTAATGTGAGTTCCGCCCTCAGTTTTGAATCAACCAAACAAATAACTCCTGCCTGCAAGGCAGATCTGCCTGGAGAACACTTTTCAATAACTAAAACTCCTACGAGGAGCCATTTGCTCAATCTACAAACTTTAACAACCAATCTCCCAGTACCATCTCCCTCATACACCACTGTTTAGTGAGCGAGATATCCCTGTTTAATTGGCTCAAAATAAATAATGACAAAAACGCTATTTAGCAAAGTCACTCTTATCTCCGCTACGGCAAGGCCATCTTTAAACGTGTTCCAGTCTACGAGTGTCGGGTGTGAGGGTCACCTGTTTGCAGTTCTTGGTGCCGATGAGGCGTGCGATGGAGCAGAAATTGTTGTAGTAGGTGCCATGCAGTACCCTGAACATGGATTCCTCTGCACCGCTCCACTGGACCGGAAGCTCCGCCTGCTCGTCTACCCCCTCCCCCGGACGCAGCTTGGTAGGGGTCTGACAGCGAGAGTTGCTCTCTGACACACGTACACACACACGTACACACACACACGTACACACACACACGCACACACACACACGCACACACACACACACGTACACACACACACGTACACACACACACGTACACACACACACACACACACACAAAGGGGCGGGGTTTACAGTTAGACATTTGAGACTCATGCTCAATGCTTGGCAACAGGTTCAACGCGGTGTTGCCGTGGCCAAATGGTCTCACTGGGGAATGCTTATTAGTCTGCTCATCACTCTGTTTTTACATATCATTTGAGCTATTGGGAAGGCCACTGGCTACCAGCTTAACCCAGTAGGCTAACTGGAAAACGAGGGCCTGCCGTGATGTTACAGCGCGGATACAGAATGCGAGCGGGGGAGTAAAAAGTGGTCGAGGAAGTGATGACAGAGAAAAAGAGCAAGGGAGTGAGACAGCTTGAGCAGAGGTCTCCTCCCCTCCCACTGGTCCTTACAGGAGTCTGTCAATAGAGAGAGGAGGCAAAGGGGGTTGCGGCGGGGTGCAGGGGGCACGGCGAGGAAGCAAAGGGGGCGCTGCGGGGTGAATGTGTTTAGGGCTGAAGCAAATCCATGGTGGGCTTGTTGCATTTCCAGAGCAAATGAGAACGAGAGCAAGTAGAGGAAGAAATCAGAGTCCTGCATTTGTTTTCCAAACTGTCATCTTCAGTCACGGTTCTCTGCTCTGCACATATAATGACGGCCCATTCCGGCAGATGAGTTTTGTAAAGGGCTTAATACATTTTGTCAATAATAAACAGAGCCTAACCTGAGGCATTCAACGTGATAATAGTATGGATGAGGTTCTGGTGTTCTCCTACCTAGAAGACAGGAAGTGGGGGGTCTCGTATAGTTCTTTGCCATAATTGTCAAATGTGTCTCCATCTTACCAGATCTGGGTTCCACTACTTGTGTATTTTGAGAATTGTATTGCTTTTAGTTGAGTAATAACTAATATTTGTATTTATAACTGTATTTTTCCTAACAAAACATTCTGCCAATTTTGTTTAATGTAAATGTTGTCTAGCACTAAATGGAATTTCAAATATCTAGATCAAATGCAAGGGAATGGATTTGAGTGGATTTTCCACACATTCCATTATTCAACAATGTGTTTGTCTTCTTGTTTTGGTGATTTTCCCCCTGACCCTGCCTTACCATCAGCTCTGCAACTCCTTGGACAGATACAGGATGGTGAGGGGCGCGCACATTTCATCCAACCACACGTCACCAAGCCAGTCGATTCTTTTCACATTGCTCATCTAAAATGAAAGCCTTTTGCCATGGTCTCCCCCCATACCGACTCGATGTAATTGATTTGTCGTACCAGACTGTTATGTCATCGTCTGCATCCACCAATGGACCCGTTTGCATTCAGTAATCCCTACATATATTTAGTTCCTGTGTTTGTTTAGTGTGTGGTCGGTTATTCTGCAACGTAGTGGGTAAGGAGTGGGCAGGATATCCATTAAGGAGGTTTTTTAATGAATAGAAAAGTCCAAAAAAAGCTAAATTGAATTATAACACTCAACAAAACAGAAATCAAAGGTGCACAGAAAGGTGCAACTATATATATCAGCTCTACACTTTACCGAGTACGAAGACATCTACGCAAATGTATATATATCAGCTCTACACTTTACCGACTACGAAGACATCTACACAACCATATATATATCAGCTCTACACTTTACCGACTACGAAGACATCTACACAACCATATATATATCAGCTCTACACTTTACCGACTACGAAGACATCTACGCAACCATATATATATATCAGCTCTACACTTTACCGACTACGAAGACATCTACACAACCATATATATATCAGCTCTACACTTTACCGATTACGAAGACATCTACGCAGCATAAAGGCCATAAGACTGATCTCACACACTGAAGAACGTGGGTACAACACACACACATACTGTACAGCAACATTAACTGACCATACACCAAAAAAACAGGAATACATGTAGTGATTACTGAGCGCATGTCCGGTGTGTGAAGTTGACTGACAAAATAGTCTGGTATGACAAAATAGTCTGGTACGACAAAATAGTCTGGTACGACAAAATAGTCTGGTACGACAAAATAGTCTGGTACGACAAAAACAAAGACATTGAGCCGGTGGAGGCTGGAGCATCGGGGGAGAATGCCGTGACACCTTTATTCAGCTCATGCACGGGATGAGTACGCTCACCAACTCTACTTCCTCAACTGAACGTACAGGGCCAGATCTGCGCAGAAAAAGGAATTGCTGGAGAGCGACGTGACAAGGTAGATAATCCAACTTACTTATCCCAAATCACTGGAAGTGCTAAACAAAGTTTTTCTATATAAATATTTCAAAAATATTATTATTATTATTGAACACAGCAAAGTTGATTAAAAACCAATTTTTTATATACAGACGCAACCTGGGGGCAATTAGGGTTAACGTCTTGAATAATCAATAATAAAAAAGTAAATAAATGAATAGTATACAAAAGTGATTGAAAGCATGCTGCGTGAAAATTTGCTGTCATTTTCTTTTCAATTCTCATCTTGCCATTGTCCCTGACAACCCATGCAGACATCCACCATTTTGTGTTGGTCTCTTGGTAAAGAGTGTTTCCACCACCTACCAGAGGAGCTGGTGGTCTCATGGTCACTGTCAACCTCCTTGCCCTCCTCGGCGGCCCCTGACGGGCCAGGACAGCTGGAGCTGGGGCCGCGGGGCTGTCGACGTCTGCGCCGGGACCTCTGGAAACGCAGCATCTCCTGATCTGCAAACTCCTTGGCACCTTTCTTTAGATGAGGGAGACAAAAGGACAGACCGGAAGAAAAGACATTGAAAGGTACAATCTTATTAAAAGAGAGCTGAATGCATCAGTGGTTTATCATTGGCTAGTCTGTTGTCGGGCAGATGAACAACAAGAGACAGACAGTAGAGGAGCTGAGCACACCTGAAGCAGAAAGCAGTCCACACCACACGGCTCCGTTTCCATGCGGAACTCCTTGCTCTTCCTCTTGTAAACATTGGGTGAGGCATGGAAAGCTAGACGGACAAACAGAGTAAACAGTTACTCACAGAATGTGGGTAGAATGCAAGTAAAACGGACATGAATTTAAAAAGACATGCATTATAACCGAGTAAATTACCTTGTCCATGACCAGCGGTCAACGCCTTGCTCTCCGCTAGGCAGGGTGCATCCTGACACAGCTGTAGCACTGGAGCTAACTAGCAGGCTAGCAGTTGTTGCTTTTCCTAACTAAAACTTCTTCATGCCAATGACAAGGGTTGCAACGGATCGGAAACTTTCCAGTAAATTTCTGGACATTTTACATGGGAAGTTAAGCCCAGGAATTTGGATTAAATTTATAAAAAACTTTTAACAGTGAACGTTTTTTGTGGGATACACAAGGCATGTGTAGATCTTGTGGCATATTTTGGTTAAATTATTCTCAATTCAATTGAATTGCAACCCTCTGCATGCATAGTGCATTCTTAGGGCCCTATAAAATAGGTTTACATTGCAATTATCATTAATATTTCAGGACTTATATTGACATATTTTTTCATTTTTTTTAATTCCGTGTTAATGTCTGAATTCTGTGATTCATAGGGCCCTACATTTTTCCATCACATGTACAGCCGTTTCTCTCTTTTGAGCATCTCAAGACCTTGCACACTAAATAGATGTTGTTTTGTTGTTTTTTTACTTTTGTGTCACAATAAAAAAATATTTTGCAACTTCAATGTGTTTGGTAAGTTGTGTAAAAATGGTAAAACCCCAATACAATCCTATTTCAATCCAGGTTGTCACGATACAAAATGTGGCAATGTCCAAGGGGGGTGAAAATGTATGCAAGGCACTGTATATCAAATGCAAAAAATATCTACATTTAAATGTTATTAATATTAATTAGCACATTTTTCCAATAACATCTCAGTTAATTTTCATACATTCCCGTTAATTTCCATGCAAATTATCACCTCTGAATATTCCACAAAATGTGCAACATTACCAATGACTTCCTACCCAGATCGTAATATGATTTCAATGCGAAATGGTAGTTTGGGAAACTCTGACAAACATACAAATAAACAACAACAAGCAAACTGGAATGCCATTGGTTGGTCTTCAAGAGTTCTGCGACTCGAAAATATTTAAATTTTGAGGGCAGCAGGGCGCTGCTTTCTGAGCATTGAGAGAGTGACCTAGAGATAGAGCCCTGGACCTAGGATTAGAGCCCTGGACCTAGGATTAGAGCCCTGGACCTAGAGTTAGAGCCCTGGACCTAGAGTAGAGCCCTGGACCTAGAGTAGAGCCCTGGACCTAGAGTTAGAGCCCTTGACCTAGAGTTAGAGCCCTGGACCTAGAGTTAGAGCCCTGGACCTAGAGTAGAGCCCTAGACCTAGAATTAGAGCCCTGGAACTAGAGTTAGAGCCCTGGACCTAGAGTTAGAGCCCTGGACCTAGAGTTAGAGCCCTGGACCTAGAGTTAGAGCCCTGGACCTGGAGTTAGAGCCCTGGACCTGGAGTTAGAGCCCTGGACCTGGAGTTAGAGCCCTGGTTAGGTTGGGCCCAAATGCCTGCCCCGTAGAAAATCTATTGCAGAGCTGGCGCAAAGCGTTTTTAACAGTGGACATGGACAAGGCACTTACGACAGAAAAAACTGAAATCCTGAGGAAAACCCACATGAGGCAAGGAGAATAAAACAGAGAGAGAAAGGAGGAAACCCATAGGCCACATTACGGTGGAGGAAGCAGTCGTATTTGAAGCAACGTCTGCAAAAGAGCGTGTGGAAGGAGTGCAGAGACTGCTCCCGCTGAACAGACTTGGCAAACGGCCCATCCATGTTAGGGGTGCACAAGGGGGGCAGCTTTACCGGGCTGGGCGGGTCCAGGAGGTCCTTGTACCTGGGCAACAAGATCAAACAAAATACAGCCAGTTAGCCTTACCATGCATACATATTATATATTGCAACACATGGTACAGGATATGATACTATATACCACTGGTTTTCAACCCGCTCCTCAGGGCACACTAGACTTTCAAATGTTTAGCTGTATCACTGCTTGAAGTGTCTTTAAAAACTGGCAGTATGTCTGGGAGTTGATTGTGAATCCATATTCAACGCGAAAAGGTCAAACTAGCTCATCTTTAATAATACCAGCCATTACCAGTACCCCACCTCCACCTTGCTGGAGTCGAAGTGGAGCTCTGTGCCCATTGCTGATCCAGTCCATCCATCTGGTCAAGAGTCACTCTCATCTCATCAGTCCATAAATTCTTTGAAAAATCTGCCATCAGAAATTTCTTGGCCCAGACATTTCAACTTAAGTGTCTTGTTCAGTGGTGGTTGGGTTTCAGCCTCCCTGACCTTGGCCATGTCTCTGAGCACTGAACACCTTGTACTTCTGGGCACTCCAGGTAGGTTGCAGTTCTGGAATATGACAGCACTGGAGGATAATGTGTTCCTGGTAGCTTCACGTTTGAGTCTTCTCAAATCTTTGGCAGTCTTTTTCTCAAAACGTTTCTTGCAACCCTGTTGACTATTTGCAACAAAACATTTGATGGTATATATATGGCCCCAATATCTTACCAATTTAAAAAATCCTCCATTCCTCTGAAATACTTTTTATAATTTTTGACTTTTCTGAGCCTGTTAAATCTCTTTTTTAGCCCATTTTGCCTAAGGGACAGAAGCTGCCTAATAATTATGCACACCATGATATAGGGTGTTGATTTCCTTTGGCCACGCCCTCCCTCATTACACAAATACACATCACCTGATGTCCAATAAGTATTCCAGTTTATACAGCCTGGATTTGGAACATTGCATAAAAAGTATGATATGATCAAAATACTGGCTTGTCTAATAATTGTGCACACAGTGTATACACTACCGGTCAAACGTTATAGAGCACCTAACTATTTACATTTTTCATAGAAATCCATACCTTCATTAACAAAGGTGGCATTAAATTGATCAGAAATTATAGTGAAAAAATAATTAATTATGGGAGAGCTAAATGTATCATCATTAGGACACTGAATTTATGTTTGTTTGTAACTTTGGCTTTGCCATTGTATTGGTAACATCGGTAATATCTTGGATATATTGACTGGTAGTGTTGGGGAAGGAGCTGAATATATTATATGCCACATATTATGCAGGTGGGCCTGCGTGTAAGGCTTGTGTTTGAGGTGCTTTCTAAGAAAAAAGGTCTTTCAGAGAGTGATGTAACAACTTCTCTTTTGAGTGTGAGAGAGGGCAATGGGCATTATTACCATCTCCCTGAGAGCTGTGGTCTCCATGGTAAAGTTGTTGAGCATGTTTCTTACTTTTCCTTCAGCTCCTCTGTTGTACCCTTGTAGGGGAACATCGAGGCGATGGCCGTGAATATCTTATCGTGTGGGATCTTCTTGTTGTCGGGCAAATCCCTTGCTAATGAAGGAGGACAGGAAGAATAGTAAATTAGCAACTCAGCTACCATGTTTCTAGTTCTTAATTCCCAGTGACATATAATTACTGTGGGCCTGCGAGGTAACTCCCCTGTTAAGCTTGTCTGTCAGGTTAACACTTAAAATTATACCTTCTCAATAAAAAACATGCCTAAGTGTGCAAATCCACTGCGTAGTCTACGGACTGGACATAGCCTACATGAAGAGCTGAACTCTCGGATCAACAACTTGGCCTCAAGGCAACATTTTCTAATTGCGAAAGATTTTTAGGCCCCCCATTTTAATCCGGATGTATGGTATATTTTATAGAATATATACACAATCTAAGTAGAATCATTGTCTTACCGTATTTAGCTTGTTTCCTACTATGACTCATGGCTATTGTAGGCATTCTGTTACCAAGCATCTGGTAGGGAATCCCTAACACAGTGTTTCTCAAACTGTTTTCAATATTGTACTCCCTTTGAATTGCTATTTTAAGCCAAGTACCCCCTGACCAGTGCCAAGTACCCTCTGACCAGTGCCAAGTACCCCCTGACCAGCGCAAAACATTTTTGGTAGAAAAAAGTCTATATAAAGAGGTACAATACAGCGCCGGCAGTGATAGATTCACTAAATAACAACCGTTTTTAAACAAAAACATTTAAATACTACATTTCAAATGTTTAGAATCCATCACTTAATTCATTCATTAATATAGTATACTTATTTTAGGAATTATGCATAACATTTTTTTTGCAAAAATGTAATGTGCCCCCTGCAGTACTCCAATGTACCCCCATTTGAGAAACACTGCCCTACCAAATGTGTGGCATATGGTTTGCTTAAGTAGAGGAAGTCCTGCTGACAGAGCTGTCAACCAAACCAGATCTATACATTGACGTCTAATGAGTTTCCAGGGCGAGCATAACCTCTAGACTTAGGAGAATGAGAGAAAATATGAACCTAGACACTTCAGGGAAACAAACTATCATATGTTAGCGAATATACCGCACGCGACATGCACATTTTTACAAACGGCACCCCCCCCTGCGCACTACACTTGATGGCGTGCTATATAGAATGTTTTTTACACAAGAAGTCATTATTTTAGTTCTGTAGTGTTGTTATAGACCAGCAATTCCCAAAGCGGGATACGAAATAAATTGTGGTTCAACATGTATTTCTATATTCAAACATGCCCATACGTTATTAACCTCTTAAGGCTCGCCCCCTAATTGTCAAATTCTGTCTAAAAGAACATACCCAAAGTTAGCCTGTTGTTACACTGGACCCGAAGCAAGTACATTCATATGGTTGATATTTTTTTAAAGGAAAGACTTTGAATTTTTTGGATATGTAAACTTGAATAAATGTGCACAGTGAATATATAAGATGAAATAAAGAAAATGCATAATATTTTTCAGGTTTTATTTTTCTACTTCCTCTTTGAAAGACAGCTACACAGTCATATATTGTGATAGGGTCCTTGAAACACTTCTAATCATGTGCCACAGGGGATGCCAACATAGGTCTAAAATTTTAGAATGATAGAGTGAACAGCCAATCAGCGATAGCATTATTTGAAACAGTATATTTCCACAAAAGAAATGCAGCGTGATGAAGTTTTATCCAGTTCCTGAGACAGATCAACATGTGTTTTATAAAATATCTCTGGTGTAGCAAGGTTAAAATTGGTGATCTTGCTCATTTTTAACATCTCTGTTTTTATAAGGATTCTGAATATGATGAAATCGGAGTGGGTAGCAGTACGCTTCAAATGCGTCTTTGTTTCGGAAGTGTGTCCCATGATTTATAAACAACGCACCTGTGGTTAGTTTCAGAATAGATGCTTGTACATGGATCGTAATGAAATAGTCATTTTTGGTTTTACTTGGGAAAACTATGCTCTGTCATTACTGGGACTCTTTAATGACGAAAAAGAAAGATTTTCGACTGTAAGTACTATTTCTTTTTTAAATTATGTTGTTTCCTCTGTGGTTTGCTATATTGCTAAGTAGCTGCTAGCAGACTAATAGCTGTGTTCACCAGGGACATTTTTCACATTATGCCGTATTATGTTATGGTCATTATAGCTATTTTAAAATGGAGACATCTGCTAGATTCTTGAGTTTTTAAGCTTTGTGAAGATATGAGACATATACAGGTCCTTCTCAAGAAATTAGCATATTGTGATAAAGTTAATTATTTTCCATAATATAATGATAAAAATTAAACTTTCATATATTTTAGATTCATTGCCCACCAACTGAAATATTTCAGGTCATTTATTGTTTTCATACTGATGATTCAAAAAATTAGCATATCATGAAAAGGGTCTCTAAACGAGCTATTAACCTAATCATCTGAATCAACTAATTAACTCTAAACACCTGCAAAAGATTCCTGAGGCTTTTAAAAACTCCCAGCCTGTTTCATTACTCAAAACCGCAATCATGGGTAAGACTGCCGACCTGACTGCTGTCCAGAAGGCCATCATTGACACCCT
>JACXGM010015898.1:0-14644 GCA_016801145.1 Umbra pygmaea
ACATCAGACACATGTGAGTACAGAGTCACACATCAGACACATGTGAGTACAGAGTCACATCAGACACATGTGAGTACAGAGTCACACATCAGACACATGTGAGTACAGAGTCACATCAGACACATGTGAGTACAGAGTCACATCAGACACATGTGAGTACAGAGTCACACATCAGACATGTGAGTACAGAGTCACATCAGACACATGTGAGTACAGCGGTAATAAGACGCTTGATGATACTGTTAACACTGCTTGATAGAAGAGTATAATGTTAAAACTGTGCTGCGTGGTAGTGAAGTACTGCTTAACGGTAGTGTGCTTAGGGAGTCAGACTTGTAGTCAGAAGGCTGCCAGTTCGATTCCTGACTGTGCCAAATATTGTGGTCTCCTTGTGCAAGGCACTTAACCATAAGTTGCTCCAGGGGATGTCCCTGTACTTACTGTAAGTCACTCTGGTTTAGATTGTCTGCTAAATGACTTAAATGTAAAATATAAGTGAAGTAGGGTTTCACGATAGTGAAGAATGTTTCATGGAAATGGGGTACTGTGTAATGGTGAAAAAGTACTGCATGACTAGAGTAGCATGGTGTGATGGTATAAAAGTACTACATGAAGGTAGTGAAATACTACACTGCTCAAAGAAATTAATGGAACACGCAATTACACATTACAGTGTAACACCAAGTCAATTTAACTTCAGGGATATCAATCTGTTGAGTTAGAAAGCATACGTGACTGTGAATCAATGTCACCTGTTTCGGTGCAGATGAAAGTGACAACAGGTGTGCTGACGAGGCAACAGCAAAACAATCCCCAAAAAGGGAGTGGTTTTGCAGGTGGTGGCCACAGACAATTGCTCTCACGTTATCCAGCATCACTGATTCTTCAGTTTTGTGTTTTGCAAGTGTCCGCTGTGTCTCCCAGTACGGTCTCAAGAGTGCAAAAGAGATACCCGGAGATGGGCCATTACCCAAGGAGACCTGGACAGGGCCGTAGAAGAGCATCAACTCAGCAGCAGGACCAGTATCTGCTCCTTTGTGTGAGGAGGAACAGGAGGAGCACTACCAGAGTCCTACAAAATGACCTCCAGCGGGATACTGTTGTGCATGTTTCTGAGCAAACTGTCAGAAACAGACTCCATGAGGGTGGCATAAGGGCCTGGCGTCCATTTGCCAGACAACACCAGAATTGTCACCGCCACTATTGGCACCCTGTTCGCTTCACAGATTAGGGCAGGTTCACATTGAGCACGTGTGACAGACATGAGAGTCTGGAGACGCTGTGGTGAACGCTATGCTGCATCATCCAGCATGACTGGTTTGGCATTGGGTCAGTGATGGTCTAGGGAGGTCGCACAGACCTCCACATGCTAGTCAATGGTACCCTTAGTGCTGTTAGATACCGGGATGAAATCCTCAGACCCATTGTCAGACCTTACGCTGGTGCAGTGGGCCCTGGGTTCAGGACAATGTGGCCAGAGTGTGTAGGCAGTTCCTGGATGACAAAGGCATTGATGCCATTGACTGGCCCTTATGTTCTCCAAACCTGAATCCAATTCAGTACCTGTAGGACGTTATGCACATCTGACGCCGCCAAGTAGCTACAAACTGTTCAGGAGCTCACTGATGCCCTGATCCAGGTTTTGGGAGAGGGGTCTGGCCGCAGACCTCCAGTGTCAGGCTGCTTCTGTTGCAGTCTCCACTCTCAGGCTGCCTCCAGTGTCAGGACTGGAAATAAACTTTTTGTGCGTCTCTTAAAGGACTGAAAACCCTGAATCCACAGGTTACATTTGTAAATTGCCGAATCAATTGCCGAATGATAATACCTAATGTGGATGTTTTGTAATAAATAAGTTACGCAAACGGTGGTTAACGGTTGACTGACGATCCGGTTATCTGACGATCTCTTATGCGCAAAACATTTTTATAAAATAACTGTATACACACTTTTGGAAGAAGCCGCTTTGTTGTTGATTTATTCTTAATTAATTTTAAACTAATCAACACTAACACGAAAAACATGAATTTATACATTGCATTATAAGTCTACCAGTATTATTATCGCATTAACCTACATCAAGTGTCAAAATAAACACCATTCATAGCCTATAGTTTAGCGACATTAGTCCATGTAAAAACGTTGAGTATTTACGGACAATTTGCAAACGTCACCTGTGGATTCAGGGTGTTCAGTCCTTTAAGAGAGCAACAAAAAGTTTGTTATTTCCAGTCTTGACACTGGAGGGCGCCTGAGAGTGGAGCCTGCAATGGAAGCATCCACTGGATGTCTGCAGCCAGACACCTCTTGGAGGACATTCCCCAGGACACCATCCACTGTCTCATCAAGAGCATGCCCAGACGTTGTCAGGAGTACATACAGGCACATGTGGGCCATATACACTTCTGAGTCACATTCTGAGTTTCCATGATGAAATTCACACAAGTTGGAAAAGCCTGTGATTTCAATAGTTTACTTGGATTTTTGGTCTGAGTTTGAATCCAGCCCTCAATCGGTTGGTGATTTTGATTTCCTATGTCATTTTGTTCTCAATGAATTACACAGTAAATCATCAAGATTTCAATCTAGAATATATTTCATTCATCAAGACCCGGTTTGTGATTTGAGTGAACCCTTCATTTTATTGAGCAGTGTGCTGTAATGTCTGTACATAAAAACAACACTACCATACATTATAACAGAAGAAAAATCATTGTTTAGCATTTAATCATGATTTTTATATTTTATTTTATAAAGTCCATTATCCCTTGCACAAGCAGCAGTCCTCAAAATGTGCCTATGTTTGAGGCTTATTTCAGTGCGTCTTACTGGAGTTGTCCAGGCGGTCCACACTCTTCCAGCTGGGCATTGAGGAGGCCCTGGCTGGCTCCTTCTTCAGAGAGGCGTAGTCCGTTACCCCTCCGCCTGCAACCGCACCCAAAACTGTCTCGCTGGCCTTCTCCGGTGAGTCGTCGCTGGTCAAGGAGAAAGCTGAGTGTGACCTCTGCACACACACACGAAAAAAATAGAAACACGTAAATGATGGGTTACACAATTGAAATAGATAAGAGATTACAAGCTAAGGGAAAATTACCAAGAATTAGGAATTGTGTGTCTACAAACCAAGGACAGCTTCAAAATAAGCAACAGTGGCTCTATTTTGGTCAGGTCAGAAATATTCCCACCATCCAGTTGAAGTAAAAAATACCTGGGGATTAGTTGCAAAAGATTATGTTGTTTGGGTTGCAGTGTGGATAATACTGACCACATGCTGTTATTGCCTGTTACAATGGAAGTCAAGTAGTTTGTTTTTAATCTCTAAAGGTATTGAAAAAATGGCAGCTGGCATTTCTCTGTGATGAATGTAAAGTTGGTTGTATTGTTGACTTGATCCTGCTGCTTTCTAGGTCATGTATCAATTCAAAAACATTATCAGTGTCTCAATGTACCTTTTTCCTAGTTGAATTTGCCTTTTTATGTATTACACCCCATTCCCAAAAAATATAAATTTAGCTATATGTTAGTAGTGGTGCGCCACTGAATATGGCAATAGTCTAATGTTTTTTAATAATTTAGTTTTTTAGTGGTATTTACTTTATTTGTTTTATTGACATGACTGTAAGAAGCAGTCAGGGAGACAGGTATGTAAAGGGAAACAGACAGTCGACCACTCCAGCTTCCAAGCCTTTTCAACAAGGGTCATGCATGCCTCAGAGTTTCGATCTTCACTATGCTAATTCTAACCTCGTCCCCAAGAATTACTGCACACAGCTGAGCCTGGAACACTTTCCTGTCAAATTGGCCTTAAGGCACAGACTTAATGAAACTAACTTTTGTCATTGTTTAACTTTTCTGAACATTATCACTGCGGGGCCAATAGCAATGCACAGGACATAAGGGAGGGGTGTAGTGGGAGATTGATAGTTTAAATTTACAAACTGATTGGTGGGCAATAGTGCAAGCCCACATTTAAAGTGACAATCCACCAGACCTTCCGTGAATTGGGTAGAAGAGTCTGGAAATGAATTACACCAACTCCGCCACATGGTGCGATTCCTTTATAACACCAGCAGAGGGCGTCAGAGGACTAAACTGAGAATCAGTGACCAGTAAATACACAAATTTACTCTAAACTCATTTGCACTCACAGTATTAATATGTATTCATGTTGCGTGGGGGTACGGGTTTTGCTTGCGCTTGCATTGGCTTGTATGGGTCTCTGTGAATTTCATGATTTGTTTATCTGTGTGTTTATATATCTGTGTGTATGTGTGTCAATATGTGTGTGAGTGTTTGCAGAGTGTTGATAAAAGGAGCCTGCTGTGGCCCAGTGAGTTGAGGAGAATCCCTATGTATTCCTCTGTGCTTTGATCAGGTGTGAGTGGAACAGCCAGGTGAAGACAGCAGGGAGTGAGTGGGGGGGGGGGGT
Source organism: Umbra pygmaea (assembly GCA_016801145.1). NCBI lineage: Eukaryota > Metazoa > Chordata > Actinopteri > Esociformes > Umbridae > Umbra > Umbra pygmaea. The sequence goes on from JACXGM010015898.1 coordinate 4,427, forward strand.
TGTCGGGTAACCTACTGTAGCTTTGAAGCCACACTGCTGCCTGCCACCGATACAGCCGACGAGGACAAAACTCTGTCAGGTCCTCTCTTACTGGCATTGTCAAAAGCCAGGTGTTTGTAATTGTCTTCATATTGGGGGTGTTGTGTCCTTGAGCAAAGCACTTTAACCTAAGTTGCTTCTGGGGGATATCCCTGTATTTACTGTAAGCCCAATTGGAAGTTGGTACATGAGAAAATGTTCATTGCTAAGATTTTGCCAGCCCTAAACTCTGTCTCATATTCTCAACCAATTGTTAACTGTAGTGTAGTATGTAGCCTAGTGTTGTGTCCTGTAGTATACTTGTGTATAGTTGTGGACAAACAGTTTTGAGAATGGCACAAATACACATTTTCACGAAGTCTGGTGCCTCAGTGTTGATGATGGCAATTTATCTATACTCCAGAATGTCATGAAAAGGGATCAGATGAATAGCAATTAATTTCCATGAAAATTAACTTAATCCCCCCCAAAAAAACATTTACACTGCCACAGAAGTTATTGTCTTGTTAACACAGGTGACAGTGTTGACGAGGACAAGGGTGGAGTTCACTGGGTCATGCTGATTGAGTTAGAATAACAGACTGGAAGCTTTAACAAGGAGGGTGGTGCTTGAAATAATTTTTCTTCCTCTGTCAATCATGGTTACCTGCAAGGAAACATGTGCCATCATCATTGATTTGCAAAAAAAAGGGCTTCACAGGCAAGGATATTGCTGCTAGACTTTTAATTTTCTCTGATGAATACGCTTTTTGATTATTTGAGCCATCCGGAAAACAGATTGTCCAGAGAAAACAAGGTGAGCGCTACCACCAGCCTTGTGTCATGCCAACAGTAAAGCATCCTGAGAAAATTCATGTGTGGGGTTGCTTCTCAGCCAAGGGAGTGGGCTCACTCACAAAGAACACCATCATGAATAAAGAATGGTCCCAACACATCCTCCAAGAGCTACTTCTCCCAACCATCCAAAAACAGTTTAATGACGTCCAATGTCTTTTCCAGCATGATAGAGCACCTTGGCACAAGGCAAAAGTGAATACTATGGTAAGTGGCTCAGGGAACAAAACATCAACATTGTGGGTCCATGGCCAGGAAACTCCCTGGACCTTAATCCCATTGAGAACTTGTGGTCAATCCTCAAGAGGCGGGTAGACAAACAAAAACCCACAAATACTGACAATCTCCAAGCATTGATCATGCAAGAATGGGCTGCCATCAGTCAGGATGTGGCCCAGACGTTAATTGACAGCATTCCAGGGCAGATTGCAGAGGTCTTAAAAAAGAAGGGTCAACATTGCAAATATTGACTGTTTGCATAAAGTTAATGTAATTATCAATAAAATAATTTGACACTTATGGAATGCTTGTAATTATACTTCAGTATACCATAGTAACTACTGACAAAAAGATCTAAGAAAACTAAAGCAGAAAACTTTGTGGAGACCAATAGTTGTGACATTCTCGTAACTTTTGGCCACAACTGTAGTGTGTAGGCTTGCATACTTTCCTGTCGTCTAGTGTATTAAGTAGCCTTGTGTAGTTTCCTGTAGCCCAGCATACTCTCCAGTAACATAGAATAGTGTCCTGTGATATTGTAGTGTAGTACATTAGTTTATTGTAGAGAAGTGTAGTATACTGTTGTGTGAATGTCATGTCCTGTGGTGCTATATAGTAGGGTAAAGTAGAAAGGTAATGTAGTATAGAGGTGAAATCTTGATTACTCACTGACCCATAGTTTGGTAATGTAGTAGAGTAGAATAGTGTAGTATAGTGGTGAGAGTTTGATAATTCACTGACCCATTGTTGGGTAGTGTAATAGAGTAGGGTAATGAAGTAGTGATGAGAGCTTGATAACTCACTGACCCATACTTGGGTAATGTAGTAAAGTAGGGTAATGTAGTATAGTGGTGAGAGCTTGATAACCCACTCTCTCATAGAAGGGTAATGTAGTAGAGTATGGTAATGTAGTATAGTTGTGAGAGCTTGATAACTCACTGAACCATAGTTGGGAAATGTAGTAGAGTAGAGTAATGTAGCATAGTGGTGACAGATTGATAACCCACTGACCTATAGTAGGGTAATGTAGTTGAGTATTGTAACACAGTATAGTGGTGAGAGCTTGATAACTCACTGACCCAGATTAGGGTAATGTAGTAGAGTAGGGTAATGTAGTATAGTGGTAAGAGCGTGACCACTGACCCAGAGGGAGTAGGAGCTCTTGAGGTGTGCCTGGTTGGCCTGGGCCAGGGTGCTGTGAGGGAGCTGGCTGGGGAAGGACAGTTCACTGCCCTGGGCCTGGCTATGGCTCTGAGGCCACACAAAGTCATACTCCGTCTGCATCACGGAACGCTTCCTCCTCTGGATGATCTGCCACAAAGAAGGAGACAGAGACCTGGTTGTCTGTTCATTCTCATGCCAGCAAAGAGCTTAAAATTAAACCGAGATTAATGTTCAACACCCAACAAACCTTTTGTACGATGGTTGTGGCGAGTTCCTCTATAAGCTCTTCTTTATGGTCTCGCAGGTAACGAGCCTCATTCTGCTTCTCCTGAAACACAGGGACAGTCAGAAGTCAGAAGTCCTGGTCAAAAGTACCCAAACACCAGCTTTATTAGCAGAACCACATCAGAACCAGAAAGAGATGGAGAACAGCAAACAAAAGGAAAGGAAAAACAGACAGAGAAATGGTCGATAGAGGAAACGAAAAAAACACACAGTGGATCTAATGGTCTCACCAAGCTGTCGCTAAACTCCTCTGCCTTGGAGATGGCTTCCTCTATGGCCTCTTCAGCAACACGCAAGGCAACGGTGAGGGTCTCTGCCATGCTGTGTCCTATGAACACACACAATGTCATGAAACACACCTACTAATGACCCTTACTCATCCATTGGTGTCCAGGCCTGCGTGCTAAATGGCACCCTAAGAACTGTACTAGATTTGACCACTATCCGGGTTAGCGTACCTTCACTCTGCCTGTAGAAGGTGGAGTCACTGCCACAGATGCTGCCATCGTTGTCGTTGCTTCCGTCGTGAACGCTGCTCTCTGTCAGGGAGATGAAGAGAGAGATAATCAAGGCATTCCATTTATCAGACTCAGGCCACCCGTTTGTGGGTCGTAGGGAAATATTAGAAGAGGTAACTGCGGTGACTGGGCCATTGTTCAGTAACCAATGAAACCGATGTGTACTGAAAGCTTTAGCGTGTTTGTCTGAGTAGTGTCAGGCAGTAATTTACTGGCATATTTGTATTCCAAAAAGCTTTTCCAGGAGCTCTATCATTGACTATTTACTTCCTCTCATGGGAGCAATCAAGGTCCTCCAATCAGATGCTTAGAGTCACTTCTCTGAGAGTAAAAATGTTGTGTGTTTGTGTGTGGAGGCTGAAGCTGTGACAGATTTAGCGGTTTAGCACAAAGCAATCTGAGACTAGTGGTGGGTATCACGACAACCACTCTGAATCCCCTGTGTCCGTGTGCAGTGATGCTGAACAGAGCAGTGATGTTTGGGTTGAACAGACAGATTTGGCCTGCTTGTGTTAGTCTGTTTTGCTGTCTTGAGTGGTGAGATTCCTTAACGACCATTAACGGTGTTCATGTTGCAAAATAAATATGCAGAAATTAGAATGATTAGAATAAAATCTATATTTGATTTAATGTTGGTTATAAAATTATCATAAAAAATCTACATTTCAATGTTTATTTATTCTATATTGTTCTAAAGAAGCATTTTACTACTAGGGGTGTGCCGGTTTCGGAATTGTTGATGACGGTTATGACGTTGGTCAAAGATGAGAATAACCGTGGTTATGCCGTTGGTCAAAGATGAGAATAACCGTCGTCGCGGGGGGGGCGTTGGTCTGTGATAAGACTGCCCGATTGCCACACACGGCACACAACTTAGTTTGAATTGCCTTTGAATAATTAATGAGCAGACACTAATTACCCGCTATGCTTACGTTTATTTAGGATTAACAGCAAGCCAACTAGCATTGAACGTGCTTTGTATTAAGTTGCTAAATCACACACAGTTAACAAAAGTAGGCTACTTTAATTCTCTAAGAGCTACATGAAAAAAAATCAAAAAAAATTCTACATACCTTTACCAAAGAATAAAATACGAATACAGACTGTTGTAATAACAGTGGGACATGCTCAACTGCCTTTGAACTGGTGGATGGTTGAGCAGCAGCGAAGAAGTGTTTTATCCACTGTCGGTGTAGGTTAATCGTCAGGTGGTTATGGAGATTCCTGGTGTTGTCATTTGTAACAAATACAGTTTTTTCAAATACATAACCCCCACCCTACATGTTCATTAGACGTAGGAAGCACCTCCCCAACACGTTGTTGAACACAATTGACCTGATATAGCATGTTCACATGCACATCCATCACGTTATTATACTAGGCTGTAAAATGCAGTTCGCATTGCAATTTTTGTGTGAAGTTTAAAAACGGAAATATGCCTAAACAGCCGAACACAATTAATCTGATATTCTCCATGCTCACATGAGTCGTCCTTGCATCTCACCCATCACGTTACTATACTAGGCTGTAAATGAAGTTTGAGTTGCGCTTTTTGTGTGAAGTTTTAAAACCAAAATATGCCTAAACAGCCGATTTAATGTTTTTATAACAAGATCCATATTTTCACTTAACTGGGGAAAGAAACAGACTATTCAAACTCCCCCACTCTAATGAATAGGTGTTGCACCCCCAAACCCCACACTTGCGATTAAACTCCATTGAGCGGCTTCAAAGACTGGCCATTGCACTGCATGCATGTATCTGCAATTCTCAATTATACTATTTTCCAAGCAATCAAATACAGTTGGAAAAGACGTAGACCATTTATAACAGACTGTTAGTAAAACAATTATTTTTAATTAGTATTTAAAGTCGGAATGATTACATTTAAAAATATATTTTAATAACACGGTTTTCGCGTTTATAGAGTTCTAATGACGGTGTTCATCTATAACCGTCGGTCTCATGGTTTTTAATAACCGTCACACCCCTATTTACTACTACTGTCAACTGCAACTATAGGCATTGGGCCTGAATCCTATCACTTGGAATATTGCAATTCCTTGCTAAGGGGTAGGGCTGCATGAATGGGTTTGTATGGGTTTAATCTCATTCCATTAGGAGCAATGATAATACAACCCTGGGTGTGCAAATTAATAGCCATCACTTCATCATACACTATATTGCCAAAAGCATGTGGACACCTGAGTATCACACCAATATGACCTTTTTGGTCATCCTATTCCAAAACAATGGGCATTAAAATGGAGTTGGCACACCCTTTGCGGCTATAACAGCCATTAGAAGATATAAGTGTGTGCCTGGGGAAATTTGTGCCCATTCAACCAAGGAGCATTTGTGAGGTCAGGCACTGATGATAAACGAAATGATCGCCAATTCATCCCAAAGGTGTTCAATGGGGTTGAAGTCAGGGCTCTGTGCAGGCCATCAAACTCATCAAACCACGTCTTTAAAGATGCAGCTTTGTGCACAGGGGCACAGTCATGCTGGAACAGGAAAGGGCCTTCCCAAAACTTCTGCCACAGAGTTGGAAGCACCCAAATGTCTAAAAACTGCCTAAAATAGCCCCAGACTATTCTCCCTCCTTCACCATTAGTAAATGCAAATGTGGGCTATTGGGATGTAGGGAGAGTTTGGACTTCTTTTTTTAAGATAAACTTTACAAATGTTTGTAGGTGGACAAAGTGTATGGATATGTAATTTGAGAGATCATTCATCATGTAGCCTAATGTTGGTTTGGTCAGGAGGCTAGGCCTTGAAACACTACCTGAATATCAGTCTAGGCTTCAGAGCAATCAAACTGTTTGGGACAAGGGGCATTTCAAATCGAGTTAATCAAAAAGTATTTGAATAAGTTTGGCTCAACCTTTAACTAATCAAACCAATAATGTTAACAGAATATAGTGAGTTACAAATGCACTACAGTAGCTAGCTACATTAAAGTTAACAGAAATATCACGTTTGCTATTAAATTCAACCAGCCCCAGTGCTTTGACCATTTACATAAAACTCAGCAACTTAAACCTCACCGACAGCATTCCCCAATGGGTTTCTCTCAAGAAAGTTTCATGACAGCTTATTCTACTTGTTGTTAAGCAAAATATATAATGCTAGCTTATATAAAATGTGGGTTTTCATGCAAAAAGAACATTACAAAATGTCTGTGCACTTCTGACACTTGTTATAACCTAAAACAAATCATGTTCAACAAATGGTAGTACTGATTGTATTCTGGAAAAGCTAACTGTGCCCAAATATAACTCTATTCAGACAGACTAAATCCTATGTAGCATTTCAATGCAAGCAGTTTCGGTGTCATTCATTGTGTGAGTCTTCTGTAACTAGGCGTGTTCAAACTTTAAATTCACCAGCTGCTTCAGTGAGTCGAATTGTTTGCCCTTTTCTGTCTATCTTATGAACATACTCATTATGTAAAGCCAAGTGCTCACTAAACAATATTTTCTCAGATTTAGCTGTCCCAGACTATTTTTTTAGGTTTGCGACAAAACTCCCAGATCGGTGCCAAATCACTTGCTTCGTCAACGACGCTTGTTAAGTATGAGCAGATCGGAGACACGTCTTTGCTAGCTGTCTTTTATCAGCTTCTGGTCAGCTTTGTCATATGCAAATCCAAGACTTCTCTCTACAGTGCGTGTGTTTGAGAATATAAGCACATTTGTGCAAAGCATTCAAAATATGACCCAGCTCAAATCAAACCAGAAGTGATGTATGCAGAAGTATGAGGAGATATGATGGCATTGCCAAAGCTAACCAAGCCTTTAGGCCTGTGTAGGAAGCTAAGCATGCAGGGGAATAACAGTCCTCCGAACAAACATGACAAGACGGAGCCATGGCGTTTTGTTTGCTGGCCTTCAATATGGCTTCACAAATTAGACAGAGCGATTGTTCTTGGCCCATCACTACTCACTTTCCTTCTCTGTTTCCCCCTCTGTCTGCATCTCTCCCTCACACAAATTAACGGCCACGAGTTCACAAATGCACACCCACGCACTTTGAGGTCACTCATGATTTGAGCGCTAGACGAGTGGAAAATGTGACTCACGAAGTAACATTATGGTTGCAGGTGACCCCGTCTGTGACCTCTCAGAACAACAATAGCATGCCCCCGATGCTTCACTGTTCAGACAGATAGACACAGAGACAGAAAGTCAGACAGACAGAAAGATAATGAGACAGACAGGTGGGTGAAACTTTTAGCATTGCAGGGAATCTTGAATTATAACACAGCGCCTGACAACGTTCCATGACATGGATTTCAATTGCCATGATATCACTGTGCAGTTTTCAAGCCTTCACACTGTGCAAGGACCATCATTTCACCTATTCTCTACTGTTGGTGTCCTTAAAACAAGAAGACGCTATTATCATTTAACAGATGTTGGAGGGATGACACATCTTAACCTTTGAAAGCTCATCTGTCTTTTTCCTTTGTCTTCTTCCTCTCACCACCTCTAGCAGCGGCGGTAGAAACTGGACATTTCTGTTTTTTAGAGGTATCGTCTTGTTGAACAATGCTTCCTTTTCCTCTACTAAAACGCCTGTTGGGACTGTTTTCCATGTGACACTTTACCTCTCCATGACCACGCCCCTCACCTTTTTCCCGACTCTCTTATCTGCAGGGGAATCTCTCAATATCACCATGACAACCCTGCAGACGACAGCTCCGGTTTCTTTGAAGGTGCGTGTGTGCACATTACAACCTAATGTCACAATCCCACTTCGAAAGTACAACTGATTTGTGGATAAAACAACAGATAAAACATTTGTGTCAAAACAATCCTGTCAATAAAACTCCAGTCAGAGCGGATGTTCCCTCAGAATCAGGAGGGTGGTGAGTGCAGACGGACAAGCTTTGAATTATATCAGAGCATCTGGCACCAAAGAGATGAGAAGAGATAGGGAGAAAGACGTTTTTGTTATTGAACGAGATGCACACAAGCTAACGCCAACCGTAGTGTAGTAAAACTTACAAGCCAATGGGGGTACTGCAGCTAGTTAGATTGTATGTTAGGTGTCATTGTAGGGTGAGATAAGACAGCACGGCGGGTCTCTCTTCTGTCCTCCACCATTTAAATTTAAAATGTCTCTTTAATAAAATGTGTGTGTGAAGGGAATGGCTGAAAACCCACTTCTGAAGGCACATGATCTCTGGTCCCTCAGATGTCACTGTATGAAAAAAGGTCATAAGTCTGTAATGGATATCCTGACATGGGATCAGCAAAACTTTGGTAAACCTTTGTCAGTCAACACCATTCACCACTGCATCCACATATGCAAGTTAAGACTTTACTATGCAAAGTAGAAGCCATACATCAACACTGTCTTCTCTGGGCTCATGGTATGTGGGTGTGTCAGGGCCAACGTACACATTTTGGAGCAACAAATGCTGCCATCCAGATTTTGTCTTTTCCAGGGACACCCCTGCATTTTCCAGCAGGACAACACCAAACCCAACGAATGTCACGTGCAGTTGCACAGCTGAGGACATGTATAATGGATGAATGTGGGAAAATTCCACTTTCTAAACTTAACCAACTGGTATCTTCCGTGCCCAAACCCTTAATAAGTATTATTAAAAGGGGAAGTTACACAATGTTAAAAGTTGACTGTCCCACACTTTGGGAGTGTGTTGCAGTCCTCAGAATTGAAATTACTTTATATTTTCAAATATAAATTAAATTCACAAAGTAAATATTACTTATATTTATTTGTGCATTTTTCATACTGTCCCAACTTTTTCAGAATTTTGTATGTGAGTGTATCCTTAATCTACACACACGCACGCACAAACAAACAAACAAACCAAAAGATTGGTTAAGAAATACACACAGGACAAGTTGGCAAGTTCTGAGTGTTGGCGTCGACTGGACCAGTGCCACTACATTCCTGGTGCCTTTCACCAGTGACAGTTTTTGCCCTCAGCCCAGATGAATGTTTTCACCAACACTAATCTCCTTCCTAGACACCTCTGTTTTTCATCAAATCAATTACTTTGTTTCTGTTCAACAGCTTCGGGCAGTGGCTAGCTCTTACAAGCTAACACACAGTGACTTCAGGTCAGGGCTGAGTGAGTCACTGACCATTCAAGAGCAGAGCATCAGGAAGTTACATCTAAGGGCACCAATACCGATGGTGGCTAGTTGATTCTGGTGTCACTGACTCACTGGCTTGGCTAAAGCTAGAACGGTTGCATTTACCGATGGTAGGTGGTTGACTTTGGTGTTAATGACCGGCTTGTTTGTGGCTAAAATGGCTGAAACAGACATTCTAGGCCAACTACATTTGTAGCCTTCGCCTTGCCAATTTTATAAACAATGTGTTCTTCTCACTAGATAAGAATAAGTAACAACACATTCTTATCAGCAATGACTATAGAGCAACTGCCATGCTTAGAGATTGACAGATTATTCACCTTGCCTGGCCCATCTTAACACCAGGCCACACTGCTTTCCCAAAAATGTACCTGCTCTCTGTGCCCACTGCAATGGTCCTGGAAGTTGGTGTAACGTTTAGGTAACGTTATCTCATAGGTCTATGAATGTTCTTGCGATTTTCTACATGAATCCTTATAGACCTATGATACCCCGTCAATGCAATCTTGCTTGTGACTGAAATCCGTAATCTCAGTGTACACGGCACGAGGTGCTCTGCTGCCATGGCAACTTTCCTGCAACCTAAATTTGTGTGTATTAAACCTTGATAACTTTAGGAAAAGAGGTGTCCCCATCTGACAGGGACCAAGCAGGCCCCTCAATTAGCGATTAGAGGCGTCTAGGATGAATGCCAGACATACGCACACACATTCACACGCACACAAACATACACAAGGAAAATGCTACACATTGTCAGCCGGTTTCCTCTCATTCTCTGAAGTGGAGAGTGGGCGGCTTAGATGTGACAGAGACTTACAGTCAATTAGAGCTGTATTATTCCCAACCTTCACCCTATTTCCTTTAAAGTGCACTAACTTTGACCAAAACCCCACAGGAAAAGTAGTCATTTAAAAGCAAACCACCATGAAACATATTCAATTTCCACGAAAGCAATTCAATTGCTGTTACATGGTGTGTGCAAACAAATATCACATCTTTGGCTCAGGTTGAAAATGGAACATTCT